>JANHGN010010048.1:16680-48817 GCA_024605025.1 Megaceryle maxima | reverse complement strand
AGCAACTCCATTGCTTTCAAATTGAGCTGGCTCTGGTAGTGCTATAGTTGGAAACCATGAGCCCTCCTTGTTGCAAAGTGGCCTATGCAGAACCTAAAGATTTGTGCTGGACCATGTTCCAGTACTTACCAAGCCATTTAACCTTGTGATTTGTTTGCTGTTGGGCTCCTAGAGTGTGATCCTGCAGGCTATGCTAGTGAAAAGGGCCACAGCAAGTGAGAATGTGTCAGCATGTACTCATTAAATGCACGTTTAAATATTAGGATGCTCTTGGGTATGGTGTTGGCACTCTCCCCCAAACACATAGTTAGAGGTGAAGTTCACTCACTGAACCAAAATAAAAGCAATTTCTTTGTGAAGATGGAGCAAATGGCACAGTTCCTGGTAGGAATATCAGCAGGTGGTGATAGTCCCCAAGGTTTTCAATGGAATCTCAGATCTTTCCACTCATTGTGTACTGCCAAGTTCAGGCTAGCTTCAAGAAAAGCAAAAAGCACTTTTAGGTATTGCCCTCACTTGGCTGACGGTTTCCGGGGGGTTCAGATTTTAAACTTTTTTTGCCATGAATTTAAGTCTAGAGCTGACATTAATGAACTTCTGCTTGCTTTTGTTTTCTGTCTGTAGAAAGCTGTCTCTTTTGCGGGTGAAGATGAAGCCCATGCTGCGAACGACTGTCTCCTGGTTTATTCCCAGGGAGAGTCTGAGTCCCCTCATGGCTCCATCGGCTGCTGCAGCTTTATTGAAGGCGATCTTGATGACCACTTCCTTGATGATTTAGGAGACAAATTTAAGACTCTAGCAGAAATATGCATAGGCAGACCCATCAACATGAAAGATGGGAGCTCCAGGAATGAATCATGTTTTGGTCTTAATGATACAAAATCACAGTTCTTAGATCAGCAAAATGCTTCCAGCTCTAAACAAGCCTTTGCCTCAGGCAGCTGCTTCCAGCCCGCCCCACCAGTGCACGCAGGTGGCACAGGAAAAGACACCCTGTCCACAGAAGTGGTCACAGAAACAACTTTTGCATCACACTCTGGGCAGCATGAAGCCCGGTCCCTTCCCTCAGCCCGGGTGGAGACCAACTTCACCATGACAGATATGTCCTGTTCTGCAGGGGCTCCTGCCTCCTCAACTGCTGTCTTTCTAGACCCGCAGTTTAAGGAGAATGTAGTGGTGACAGAGAGGGTGCTGGCACCTGCATCGAGCATTCAGGGTATGGTGGAAATCCCTGATTTACCACGTGGAAGTAACGTGGTGGTTACAGAGAGGATGGTGAAGTCAGATGGTGCCAGACTGGGAGCCCTCATGGTTCAAGATCTCCCAGACTCCCAGTATGTCGTGGTAAGGGAGCGGGAGAGGGTGCTGGTTCCTGCTACAGAGCAGAGCTCGCTCAGCTTCCCCACTTTGGCAGAGGAGTGCAGCATGGTGGTGAATGAAAGTGTGATGGCAGCCTCAGGGATGCAGAGCGGAGCCCACCAGGCAGCAGGTACCAGCCTGGGAAGGCAAGAGCACATGCTGATCACAGACTCCCTGCTTAACCAGGCAGGCTCCAAGTTAGAAGGGCCACCTCCTGCCAGTGCCACACTGAGCAAGTCTTCCAGGGTGACCAAATACAGCACGGTGCAGTACACTCGCTCCTAGCCTGGCCCCTTGCAGGGGTGCAGTGTCTGGAGCCATGTGTCTGTGTGTCTTGCCTCAGGCTTTTTCTTGATGTGGATTTGTGGGAACTTTCAGAATGACATGGACTCACTTCCAGGAGTTTGTATAAATAAGGATTATAAACAGGAAGCTAGTAAGGAAATGCTGCTGTTACAATGTACCATTGGCAGCAATGCTTTTGAAGTGGAAAGACTTTTTTTATGCTTTTTATTATTTGGTTAGTGTAATGATACCACCTAACCACAGATGCATAATTATGGGAAAACAGGGAAAAAAGTTTCAAATCCAGCGGTGGCTAGTAGCCTGAAAAGCACATTAGGTTTCTGAACTGATGTTGGGTGTATCTGCTGCAGTCCCCCCGAGTGGCATCAGGTTCTCATTGTATGTTTGCCATCTGTTACCTTATGGGCCAGGGTATCCCACTCTGAGCCTGCAGATCTTTGCACCTTGGTAAACTGCTAAATCTGAGAAGCCCAGGCCACCCAAGGCAGTACCTCCTCAGGGCAGTGGGGTGTTGATCTCCCAGAGGCATCACAACTTTGGGCTATCAGCATTTGTACCTTAATCAATAAACACTTGGGTATTAGTACAGGAGTTATGAGAGCAAGTAGCAAAAAAAAAAAAATGCTGAGAAAGAACTGCATTTTTTTTTACCTTGATGTAAAAAATCCATTACTTGGTGTGGGTCTAGGCTGCCATGGACAAGTATGTGTTGGCATCTTAGAACCTTTCACTGGCTCCTAATTGGTCCAGCCAAATCTTAGCTTTAGTGCCACAGATTCAGTCAGTTGCTTTGCTAGCAAAGTTTATGGCCCTTAGACATCTGTAGGATCTGATTTACAAGTGCAATTAACTAAGTGATTTTAATTCTGTCTGTGAACTTGAAGATGCAAGCACAGAAATGCTGTCTGATGTGTGAGGCACCCCATCTCAGGTGGCCTGTGTAGTGCCTTATGATGGCAGCTTTCCTCAGCTCTGACAAGACAAGAGAAAGCTCCCTGTACATCTGCAACACTTAAGGTCACTTTACCACATTAACTTCATGGGGGGTAAAAAAAAACAAACAGAAGCCAGTTCTTCACTGTTTGGCACTATGTATATATGCACATGTAAATATTTGTATTCAGTTTGAATAATTTTTAAGTGACTCTTTTTTTAAGGAAAAACTGTTATACACTCCTCATGTTTTTCTCAGAGTAGAAAGAGGAGTATTTTAGATGAGGTTTATCTCATGCATGTAAAACCAGCAAGCTGGTCCTAGGGTACTTCCAGAGCTTTCTGGTGGTCTCCACCTCCTGGAGTTTTCCTACAGCTGCAGTGTTGTGTTTTCCACTGACATGTTTTGCCTCTGATTAGAAATGCTTTTCTGTGTTTGGTTTTACTGGTAAGGATTTGAAAACATAAAAAGTAGGAACAACAGCTGTAGTCAACAGGGCCCACCTGGACAGATGGGCCACTACATTGAGGGGAGGAGTACTTCCAGTCAAGTCAGACTACTCCCTTGTGTAGACCTTTTGGTTACTTATCTCTTAAACTTAATTTTCAAAGTTTGTGTATTTTAAGCAAGTGTGCAGGGTTTTTTCTGCAATTAAAGGGACTATTATTTCAGACTTTTTAATGAAGTATTTCTGTGGTTTTGTGCAATCTTAAAATAAAGAAATCTATCTTTTAGTCTTGCTTCAGTGAAAACACCGACTTTCCTAGTGCAAACAGTTTCAATAGAGAATGAGGGTTGGGATTTCCCCAACAGCCTGAAGGTGTATATGAAAGATAAAGATGGTATAAAAGTTGATATCCTGCTAACTTGCAAATTCTGAAAAAAAAATGAATTTTGCCTGCTGGTTCTGGAAGGACTTGATACAAGATAACAGCATCCCAGCCACAAACTTACTGGGCTTTGAGGCAAACTCTTCTAATCAGTTTATACTTCCAAATAACAGCATAAAATATTGTCTCAGATTTATAGTTGTTAAAACACAGTTGTTCACATCCAGAAGAAAAGGTAAGAGCTGGAATACTGTGTATTGTTTCTGTAGAACCTTATCACAGATTTTCTAGTGCTATAAAGATTTGTTGTGAGTGAATCTCCATTGTTTGGCTTAGTCTTATACCAAGACTTCAGCTGCTCTCAGTATCTGCTAATGCTGGTAGGACATCCATCAGATTAAGTCAGTCACTTCTCCTGGAGCTGTGGTTTGTAAATGATGGTGGCTGGGGGGAGGAAGGTACAGACCCAAACTCCTGGAAATGCCTGGTTAGCATCTGCCCAGGAGATAACCCTGAGACCGGTCTAGCTCTAGACATGTGTCTTTGTGAGAGGTGCCTCATTCTGACCTCAAAAGTCAAAACAAAGTCTGTAACTTTCTTATCTAAAAATAACAGAGCATGATGATGCTGAAATACCAGCCTGACAGGGATTGTATCCATGCTGCTCTTCTGTGATTTATGTTTCCTGCCCACCCTCACTAAGTACCTCAGACTCCATGAGTATGAACCAGGGCTGCCACCAGGGCAGGGCTCTCCCTGGCAGGAGGGTGAGCAGAGCCCCTGTCCCAGGCACCCACAAGAGTTTTTCTGCTGTCATGCCTCAGCAGATGCTTGGAGCCAGGCTAGACTTTGCAAGGCAGGAGGAGAAGCCCTTCCAGGCTCTTTTTCTTTTCTGGGGATTTGACCATTGACCACCATCAAAGGCTTAAAGCTTGTTGGGGTTATCAGGTTTTACAGTTAAATAAATCAGCTGCTGTCCCCAGGAGAAGTGAGGGTAAGTGTTTATGGCCTTGAGGCATCCCAAAAATGCAGCACTCCCTCTGCTTGCACTACAGGAGTGGAGCTGCTTCTCCCTCATCATGGCCTTTGAGCTCTCCCCAGGAGCCCAAAATGCAGTGACAACCCTCTGCTTTTCCTGCCTCAGGGGTAGGAAAGTGACTGTGTGGTACCAGTGCAGCCTGTCAAACACCTTCCTCCAGATGAACCAACTTGAGTGAAAATCAAGATAGGGGGGAATCAACCTGAGCAGCCTGAAGGCCCTCTTCCTTAGGGGGAGTGCTGATGATGGGACAGTGGATGAGAAGGACAGGGGATGATCCAGGAGAGGCTTGATTTCAGAGGGAAAACAGGACAGCAGTCACTTGAGGCAAAAGGGCAGTAGATTAGGGAGGTGACCATGTGAAGAGAAATGGGGTTTTCTGCTTTCCCTGCAGAGAGCTGTAACTGAATAAAGGACTGATGTGGGGCAAGGCTGTGACTGCCCCAGCCCTCTAGTGCGTCTCTGCCAAAGAACAGCACAAACATACCTGTTGTGACTCCTGGACCACAAAGGGGTTGCAGTCTCCAGCTCCCTGTTTCTCGGGGTGGCCTTGCTTCAGGAACCAGCACTGCAGGTGGTCACATCTCCCTGGCTCATCCTATTGCTCAGCACCCTGGCAGCAGAAAACCCAACTCAGGACTGCCACCCCAAGATGGGGGTGGATGGCAAAACACTCTGTGAAGAACGGATGCTGAAAGCTGCTCCCAAAATGGGCATTTGTTTACCTTTGGCTCCACAGCTCTCTGCTGCCCCCATGGAGGACAATTCTCTGGGCAGTACCAGGTGCTGGAGGGTCTGGGGTTATCCGGTCCCTGTGCTCTCGGACTGCAGAAGTTGTACCAGCAGTTGGTAGCAGTGGCCCGTGCCATCCTCCTCACTGCACTAGGGCTCTAGCTCTGCAAATGGAAAAACCATGGAAGCAGACAAAGCTTGAAGATGGGATTTTGAGGCAGAGCAAGGCTGGGGACCTGCTTCCCTATTGCATGGAAGGGTAGGTGGAGAAGTTATCCTCATTTCTAGAGCACCCCATTCATGCAGCTACTGAGGCTGTAACAGAAGGGGACACAAGGGTAGGGGCCACAGCTGAAAATTCTATTTTTATTTAATACTAGACATATTTTTGGCATGCCAAATACCAAGGGAAAACTCTTAACATTATGTTAGCTGGGGAAGCCCAGAGAGAGGAGGATTCATACTGTGCTGATGTTCCTTCTACTTCATTATTTTCTCTTGGCTACTGAAATATGTGTATAAAGTGATACCACTCATTTTAAAGTTGCCCCAAAACTCATTTCCTTGAAAGATAGAATGGGAAGTGTCTTCAGCTGAGTGGTGGGGAAGGCTCTAGAAGGTGCTGTGGATGCACTGAGGGAAAACTGCATGGCAAACAGTCTGTTCTGAGGGGTGGGAAGGTTTATAGCCCTCCAGCCTCAGATCCAAGTTGGTTTCTGACCAACAATTCAAATGTTTCATCAGAGTATTTCCCTTAGATCTGTTATCTCTAGCAAATACAACTCAGAGATGAGATACTGCTTCTCAGTGATTAAGCAACAAACTGCATTGACTCCCCAGGTAATGATTATCCAAGATCTTTGGAGCGTAGCTAAAGTTTAAACCCTGGAGGAATGTAGGAGTTTGAGAGGACAGTGCTGGTACCAGCTGACAGGTCTTCAGGCCTCACAAAGCAGTCAATTTCCCTTCTCCTGGCAGGGATGGTCTGTCAGAGCCACTGTGGGACACAGAATGGTGTCAGGCACCGAGCTGCAGAGAGCAGCTCAGCGTCAGTGACATAGCACTGGGCAGCACGAGGGCACGGGCTGCAGCAGGGCCCTGAGCTGGGTACCAGGGGCAGGGCTGCAGTAGCCTCCCTGGGTGACCTGCAGCCTGGCTGGTTGCTTTTGCCACCTTCTGCCACCCATGCTGCTCAGTCTGATGCCTTCTTTACTTCCCCTGATTTTTTCCCTGCATGAAAAACTCCCAGCACTGCCTCTCTAATGCAAGATTTATTTATCTTTTTAATCTTCAGGTACTACCAATCACACCTTTCATTCTTTCTTAAAAACTAAAAGCAGAGCTTCCAAGTAGATGGAATTAATGTACTTACAGCACCAGCTTTTAGATGGAGCCAAATCACATCTCCCAGATGATGTATTGCACCCGATGTCACTCCCATCTGACAACACAGCAAGTGCTGGCAGGGGGAGACTGGCTCTGTGTGCAAGGGCGTTCACTCTTCTGCCGCTTATCAGCCCGTGGTCCACCCAACACTTTTGTCCTGCAGCCGGCAAGCTCGATTGTTGTGAGAGCAGGAAAGACAGAAAGCCTCTCACAGGCCTCTTGAATGAGTCCGCCAGAGAGGTACTGTCAAAATAATAGATCAGTTAAAGGAAACCTTCCTTGTCACCCATCCTGCCTTTGTTTAGATCCTCTACACAAGATGTGGGAGAACAGAACTACAGATCCATACAAACATTTCACTTTCCATAGTCCTGCTGACTTGGAGGGGGGCTATTCCCTCCTCCCTCCTCTGCCTCACTGGAATAACATTTTTTTTTCACTAATGCAACCAAACCAAACCACATCCATTCAGAGTTGTGTGAGGTTTCTCAGGCATCTCTTAAATAGGCAAATTAGACTTTGTTTCAGAAGGATAAAAGTGTGGTTGATCCCTAAATACCCTTTTCTAGTTTCAATACCCCCCTGTGGGTGGTGTTAGTGGCTGAGTTTACTGCACTTTTGGGTTAATGTCTTCAGCTGAGGCAGATGAAGCCCAGACTACACCAGGTAAACACCTGGAGCAGGTCTTGAGGCTGTGTTTGGAATTAGTGGAACAGGACAATGTGAGATAATATGTGATGGAGTGGAAGGAGAGAAACTTACTTTTAAATTGTTTTTGGAAGAGAATGTGCTGAACATACTGCTCGGTTTGATCTTACAAAACTATCTGCTGTGTGTTAGAGGGAAATAATCTGCAAGGAGCATTAGCTACACTGGAGGGAATTTGTACCACAAATAGCAGTTAGTACCACCAGGGCTCCTTTCAGAGAGAGCCTCCTTTGAAAAGCCCTGCCCCTCAGATAACCTCCCTATTTTTTTTCCCCTCTCCCACGTCTACCTTTTCCTGCTGTGCTCTACAGCCAAATTAAGGGATCAACAGGAGTCCAAACACTCCACTGTGCCACCTACTCATCCGGCAGACTCGGTGCTTTTTGTTTAGAGTTGGAGTTTGACAATATCTGACTGCGCTGTCTGTTTGTGGAGCATTAGGAGAGAAATCCAGGCTTTCAAAGGGAGAGGAAATCTGCCTTAAGATTTATTTTTTTTTTCCCCCTTTCTTGTTTTTTTTCCTTATTCACCTCAGTGACAGCATCTTTTTTAGGGTTTTTTTTATGGCTGCCTTTTGAGGTTTTTTATGGCTGCCTCTGCCTGCCAAAGCAGATAAACTGAATCGGAGCGACAGAGCCATGGCCGGCATTTTCCCTGGTGCCGCAGAGGAGAGAATTGCTTTACTATCTTTATTACCAACAGATGGGCGGCTACTTCCCTAGAGGCACCAAGGGTGGAACTCGCCTCTTGAAGCAGAGCCATTAAATGTTCCCTTCCCTGCAGGAGCGCAGGACGCGCCCCTGCCCGCAGCCGGCATTTCCCCCCCCAAAAAAAAAAAAAAATTAAAAAGGGTATTTCCCCGGAGATGGTCGGGAAAAAACAAAACCCAACACTGGGGGGGGGGGTGGCGGAGGCCCCCAGGTGGCAGCCTGCGACCGCGCCTGTCCCCGGGGACACGGGATGCTGCTGGGAGCGGCTCGGCCGCGCCGGGGGAACGGGCCGGGGCGGGCGGCGGGACCAGAAACGCCGCGGTTACTGACGCGGCACCTCCGCAGGGGACGGGGCTACGGACACCTCTGCAGGGGGTGGGCAGCAGAGCGGCTGCTAGAAACGCCTTCATACCCCGCAGGGAACAGCCAGCGAGGCCTTCCCGGTGCTGCTGCACCTGAAAGATTTTTGGCGCGGTTAGAAAGCGGTGTCTGCTGGTATTAAAAAGCAACCAGTCACGCTCAATAAAATCCATGGGAATAAAGAACAAGGCCCTGGACTGCAAAACAGCCTCTCATTTCTAATGTTTCCTTTTGTGGAGGTAACAAATCCCTTCCAAAGGATAATGATTTTTCTAGCTTTGTCAGGTATCTGACAGGAGATGTTCTCTGGCAACCTACCAACACTTTCCTGTTCTCAAAGGATGAATCCCTTAGGAAACACGGCGTTTTTCTTTCAGAAGTTTTGGCACATTTTGTAATGAAAAGAAAAATGTAATGTAATGAAAAGAAAAACAATGTTCAACCTGCCTAATAGAAATGCAGCTGGCAAAAAGCAGTAGAGTTTTCTTACTGGTCTGACCAGCAAGTAATTCTGGAGCAGTCTCCAGAAGCACTTCTCCATCCCCCCTTCCTTCACTCTTCTTCCTCTCACCTTTACATGGTTTTAACCTCAGGCAGCTCTACCAGTCTGCTGGGCTTGTCCAGGTGATTAGTCAAGCTACTGGGCAGGGCAGGGAGAAGACATCCCAGTTCACTGTGTGGTGGTTTCTGTATGACTTGTCACTCTAAATCAAAAGGAACAACACCCTTAGAAAAGAGATCTATTAAGTATGTTGGTTTTGTTGGGTTTTGTTTGCTTTTAACAGCAAAAATTAAAAAGTGATTGAGGAAAAAAAATTACACAAAGCCAGCATGGAATGTCCCCTCCCTCAGTCCTGTTATGTGCCATGCAGCACAGTACACTTTTTGCCCCTTTTTCTATCTCCTTGCTTCTTAGGTTTTCTACAGAAAGATGTTTTCTTTTACCAGTTCTTTCTTTAATGATCTATCCTTTCCAGCCCACTATGCTGAAGGGTCAGAAGAGGAGACTAGACCTGACCTAGGGTCAACACTAGACCCTGTTTGCCATGAGGCACTACTGTGTTTGCTTCCACAGGGTTCACTTGGCATTATCCTCAGCATCTACGCAAGGCCCTCATGAGAGGGTCCAGCAATTCCTTTTCCTTCTAAGCAGAACCCAGCCTGGAATGACAGGCAGGTGTCACACTAATGGGAGTTACAACATTAATCACAACAGTCATAGGGAAATGGATGTAATTATAAGGTCAGGGACAAATTAGTTGCCCTGTCAAAACTGGATATCCCGATGAATAGCAAGGCTGCCATAGTCTTAGTAAATTTATTTTCATGGATGCAAGGAATTTACTTTTGATAACTCTGGTCAAATATGGTGTTCAGGCTGCAGATGACTAATCATGAGAACATTAAGGTTGTCTGTAGGAGTGAAAAGAGAATGCCCTCTGTTTTTGAAGGGTATTTCTCTTCCTTCTAGAATGACTTCAGATGAAGGGCCCTACCTGATCATAGGCAAAACCTGTTGTGGTTTTTTTTCCCCAAACCAGCCTGCTCATGAGGACAGCAACAAATGGCAGAAACTGTGAGTATCACTGCTGAGAAGTACATGCTGGTCCCTCTCCCTCCTCACTTCTCTGCCTTCAGATATCTCCCAGACCCTTCCTTCTGGGCAGCAATACCTGGATAAAGTCAATGCTACCCCTTTAGACTGAAATCCAAAAAAACCCTGCATCTCAGAGCTGAAAATCCAAATAGACTCAGATGGGAAGGAAAGAAAGGGAACAACCTCCTGTCTTCATTCAAAACAAAAGAGCCACAAAGGCAGGAAACACCTTAGCTTGCTGCTAAGGATGAAGCAAAATCAAAACTGATCCTCCTCTGTCTGAAGGAGACATACATGGGAAAAATACCTTCTATTATCAGAGCTGCAGAATGAATGTTTCCTTGTGTTTGATGAACCAAATTAGCACATCCCAGCAAAAGGAGTTCTGGTTTTGGACCCACTACTCTTGTCACTATCTACCCTGATGTGGCTGCTGAGCTAAACCCCATCTTGGCAAATACAGCATCCTGTCTGAAAACAGCACAGTTACCTCCAAAACAGAACAACATGTAAGGCTAAGGCAGAGTGGGGTGGCAGGAGAATTACACAATAGAAAAGGACAGTACATATTCACTCCTAAAATCTGAAACAAAATGTTTCCTTTGCAAGGGGATCTGTAAAGCAGGATGTCCTTTGAACACGAGGCCTGGAGTAGGCACATGAGCAGCACGTTTGTCAGCTACAGTTTCTTTCTTGAGTCACTGCTTTCCTGAGACTCACACATAACAGTGAAAACACCAGCCTCCTAGCAAGCGGGAGTACTGAGCTGCCTACAGAATTGCTCTTCTATACATTTCTACTTTGCCTTCCTGTGTTCTATTCACATGACAATCTGTGTCCATCACCTCCTGAAAGTGTACTCTTTTGTTTACCTCCCTCCCTCCACACATCCCTTCACTTCTGTTGCTTTAGCAGCTCTTGTTTCTCACCATCCCTCCAAGCCAATCCTACCTTCTATTTTAGCAAAGCAAAACTCCTCCTCCCCTTCCCTGCTCTTATTAAATGCCCCGCACCGTCCCAGGGATGGGCCCTCACACAATTCTGCCCTTCTTTCTGTCTCCTCTCCCTCACATGGTTCTCCTCAGTGCAGCTTTCCCACTTAAAATAATTATTTTTTAACTGTTCTCCTATATGAGGAGGCCTTTGCTCCTCATGCTTCTGTGAACACACATGTTGTCCATGACTACCCCCTCCTCCCAGCTGAAAAATTACATCTCCTTCCCAGACCCCCTTTCTGTCTGCAGCCCCAACACTGGCCAGCTGTGCTGTTTCTTTATATTTTCCATGCCCTTTTCACTGGTTCCCTCTCAAACCCCACTCTAAGCAGTTTCTGCCACAGATTCACCCTTAACATTTAACTATTACCTTGGCCACCCCAGTTTGTTTCTTCCTTCACTTTCTGAAGCTGCTTGACCACTTTTGCTTGAGAGTGGAACTGCATTGCCTGGGAGAAGAGGAAAAACAACATTTCTGAGTGACAGAAACAAATGGGCAACTTCTGAAAGATCTGAACTCTCTAAACTGCTTTACAGACACTTTGCTGCTTTCTCCCAAAACAAAGCATTCAGAAGGACTAGGTAGGACTTTAGTTTCTGAGACATCATTAAGAGCAAAGACTGGGGTACGCTAGCAGGCAGAGCCACCCCAGGCACAGAGTGTGGAAAGGAAGGGCCAGCTGTCTGGCATCCTGACCAGCCCCCAGGGATAACAGATCTGTAGAAGGGTAAGAGCACAACAGCTAAAAAATCAGTTCTCAAATAAGTAACTGAAATGCATAATTACACGAAAGCACTGAATAGAGGGTTCTGTTAATCTGTGATCCGATAATCTTCTTTTGTTGCCACTTAGCAACGGAATTGCAAACTGAGAATGGAAAGCTAGGGTGACTTAAAATTCCTCTCTTTGCTGAGCAGAGAGGAAAAAAGGTCCCTCTCTGGGCAGGCACAACAGGTTTTCCAGGTACTGGCTCTATCGTGCCTTTTAGCACTATTATGCAGACATCTGAATTTCAAGTTGCCCAAAGTCCATCTCAGATGGGCAAATAAAATTGTTTATAAGAATTAGCAAACTTTACTCACAGAAACACAAGATTAATCCAAACAAATACATCCTCAGACTAAGGTCATGCATCGCAAGCAGAAGGAATGTGGAAGAAGGGACCAGTGGGACAAATGTGCTGCACTGGATATTACTCTTAACTGGTGGATAAAAACAACAGCCACTACACCTTTTGGGGGATCCACAGTGGCACAGGGGTGCTCAGAGAATGGTGCAGGAGGGTGTTACCCTACTGCAACAATCCTACTCAGAGTCACTGGCATTCATCATCCTATCCTTGAGACTCTGCGCCCAGCAGTGCCAGCCTACCTCAGCCGTCTCCCAGGTTCAGCTGTTTCCATCAACATCACAAAAAGCGTTAGATTTAGGTGCCTGCCATCATACTCTTTACATCTCAGCCTCTTTTTTCCACCTCCTCCTTACCTTTTCTTCCTTCTTTTTCTTCTTTTTTTTTTTTTTTTTAATTTTTCTTCTCCTGTGCTTTTTATCTAAAGCATCTGGAGCAGCCAGAGGAGCCATCATCCTATGTAATGTTGCTATGATTTGGGGGGCAGAGAGGCAGTTAAAAAACATGCTATAAATTGCCCAGCAGCCAGGTTCATCTGCATCCTGTAGCAGCTAGTAAGACTGCATGTCCTGCTTGTCATTCAGCAGATTCTCCCCCACAGTCCAGCTCAGGTGTTTTTTTCTTTGCACGTGTCGTGATCCTCAAGAGACACGACTCAAGCAACAACAGCTTCCTCACACGTTGAGCACTTTGTTCCCCGTACCGTGGAAGGGATGGGCTCTCATCCCAGAGGTGCTGCCCAGCAGCAGAGGAGAGGGAGGTATTCCAGCCAAAGGGCAACAGACTCAGGGGTGCTGTTAAAATGGAAGTTTAATTTAATATTTACATTTTACAAGGATTAACTTTGTTTTACTGGGTTTGTTTATCTTCAGCCAAGGACATGGCTGCTTTTTTTTTTTTTTTTTTTTTATTTTTACAGTGAAGTTTTGCTCTGAAGCTGAGCAGCCAAGACCAGCCTATACCAGACCCATGAACCCTGTTTAACAGAGTCTCTTTGTACCACAACATGACTGCTTCAGGGTGCCGGAGCCATTTACTCCCAGGCCAAACCAACTGTGGTGGCACTGGTCTAGCCAAGGGGGCTGCAAAGCTCTGCAACTGCTGGGTGCCCTGCCGTGTTCCACAGGGAAGGGTCCCCTTGGGAAGGAGCTAACAGGCAGGTGAACAGGAAGGGCAGAACAGGACATTCTCCTACCTCCCCTCTAATTTTTGGGGTGGTAGGGTGAAAAGAACAGCTGTAGAAGTTCTGGCTTTCAGAAGAGCCCAGGGGATAGTTTCTCAAAGCAAGTACACCCGTCTTGGTAGATGTTACCTAAGTATTTATGGACCTCTGCAGGAAACAGCCCACCATCCACAAGCCCCTTGTGTGTCTGGAGCATGCAGTTGTGCTTGCTACTTTGGGCAGAGGGCTAAAAAAGTCTCAAACTACACATAGCTCAGTGATTCCATGCACCGAGTTTTCCCCAACTTCTGCATGACAACCTTGGGTGTAAAAAAAAAAAAAAGGAGACAAATTACTCAACAGAAAGGAGTGTGACCAGCAATTACTTCTCCTGCTATTTACAGGCTTCCTCACATAATGGTACAGAGGAGGAGTAAAATTAGCGTGTGTTCCTCTTTTAACATGATTTTTTGTACTTTGTGGAGGAACTTCAATAGACTCATCAAGCTGATACTAATAAAAGATCTACAGTTCTGACTAGAGTCAAATATTCCCCAGATAACAGTCGTGGGATGCAGTTATTTTCTGGTTTTGCCCATCTCAGGTGTGCTTCTTTTATCATTTTTCAAAGACTAAAGTACCTACTTGCCAAGTATCACCTTTAAAAATCTAAAATTTACTTTTTCCCTGTCACCAGGAGCCAGTAACTAACACTGTCAAGCTCATGGGAAATCACCAGTGCAAAGTAGTAGCCAATAGTGCAGAGGAGTCTAATATTGAGGAGAGAGGGAATCTTTTAAATTGCACGAAGGAAAGAAGAATAAAGAAAATCCAAAGTCCGCAAGTATTTTGTCCTCTACTGAGCAACGATTAGCAAGACTGGATAAGGATTTCAATCTGATATTTCAAAGCATTCTGACAGATCCAAGCAATCCTAAGGACTTGTCTGGCCACACCTGAGAGCTAGGTAAGCAGTATGTGAACATAAAGAGCAGTAACTGTTCTGCTAGGTGCGGACAAGCTGCTTGCCTCGCTGCCTTCTCTGGCCTACGTGAAAGGGGATTAAAATTCCTTTGGAACACAGAGGGAAAATCAGAGAGATGAAGAGGATTAAATGAATTTAGTTTACCAGTACATATTTCCCTAAGCTGGTTTCCAGTGGCTCCAATATTATGGGCCGTGATGCAGTTTCAGGAAGACATGGGATGCTGTGCCCTGCATCATGTAGCAGTGAAGGGATCATAGTGCTGCCCTGCAGACCAGGAGGGCACTACACACTACCTGGCAGATCCTTTGGGCAGGAGGCCTGGTGTGGCCCCAGATCAGCCCTGCATGAACGCTGGGGTGATGAGGAGAGGGAGTGGTCCATGACCCCTTGTCTGGGAACCACTGTTAGAAGGGCCAGTACAACAATCACAGTTCATTATAAGGACTCCAGAGTTGCTTGGATTTACTTTAGTCGAGCAACACTGAATTCCTCAGAGATTTGGAAAACCCAAGCTCAACTTCTGAAGGTACAGAAAACGTCCCAAAAAGTAAACGCAGCCTAGATGTGCTTTACTGGTTCATTCTACAACATAATTTGCATTATAGAATTTATAGATTTTAAAGCCAAGCAAGGGGAAGGGTTTACACTAATTGTCTGAAGAGGAAGGACCTGTGGGTTTATACTGAATTCATTGCTCTACAGCGTTCAGTGGACAAATATCCAGCATCCAGGGATCCTCTGGACAGCCCTCTAATTAATTGCTACAAGCAAGCAAAACAAACCTTCACAGAAAGTTGCTTGAGACCTCCCCATCCCATGAGAGTAAGCAGAGGGAATAATTACCCCATAGCTCCACACTCATCCAGCACTGCAGGTCACTCCACTTGCACAGTGGTTTTTTTACACAATATTTAAAATCATTATGTGGACTCCAGGTCTGTTAAACCAGCTGGTGGAGTCAGGAACTCAAACTTCCTACCCCTCTGACTTGAATACAGATATACAGCCTTTTCCCTAAGAGATCCAACTGGCTGCTGGAAGCCAGTTACTGTTTCATCCTCTGGACAATACCTACTGCATGACACATAGAGGGTCTGCTGGATAATATGGTTGTTGTTCCGCTTAAGTTTGTCCTAAACTTACAGCAGGACTCTGTTTCATTATTGTTATTGATAAAGCATCCCTGGATGCAAAACAAGCCCTGGACCACCCTGTGACCAAACAGTTTCAGTATGCAATGGTATGTACTGGGCCCATATACAATGCAGACCAACAAACAGAAGCTATATGCTCCACAGAAAGAACACACACATACACAAGGCAGGGTTAAAATGCAAACCCCAACTGCAAAAAAGCAGATTTTATAATAGCTGTGATTGTAGATCTTGAACAGTGGTACAACAGCCATACATACAGCTAAGTTGTAGCCTTGGCTGATACACATTCTGGTTTTGGGCTACAAAAGGTGCTCTGAACCTGGTTCAGAGATAGTGTGCAAAGAAACCACTATTTTTATCCTCAGCAAGCATGGCACTGAACTATTCAGAAGCTTGTGCTCTAAGCCTGAGCACGTACCTGTTAGGTGATTAGAATTCCATCTCCCAGCTTGGCTGGCAGTAGGTAAGAGGGGTTATAACCACAAATGCTTAATCAGGGAAAAGTATACACATTGCCTTTGTCCATCCATTTAAAGCAGCAATCTGTGTTTGCAATTATGTAAGCAGGCAGCACTTCATACAGAATTTATACTGGAGAGTTTGTGTATTTACCTGCAGGAAAACATACACAAGCTGGATTCTCCCTTACAATGCACCAAGTCATGACTGACAGTTACCCTCCCATTGAAATGCTGTGGGCTGCGTGAGTCAAAGTGTACAAATGAGTTTTGTCCCACATAGTGCAAAACTATCTCAATTTACTGGCAACGTAGTGAGAAGCATTAGGAACTACTCATATATTAGGAGCTACTCTTTTTTATTATAGTATGCCTTCCCCATGTATTTCCCACCTTGCTCACAGAGCTGGCTTTCACATCTACTAGAGGTATAACCAGCAACAGCTTTTGGCTCAGGTAAGCTTGTCTAAGAGCAGTGGCCAGGCTACAATAGCAAAAAGGCAAAAAAAAAAAAGAAAATCCAGATGTTATTACTATATTGTACATAACAGTCATAATCTGCCCTGTCCCTGCCCTTTTGGGATACCTTTTTCTTTCCGTCCCTCAAAGAAAAGGTTGCTTCCTCTCAGATCTATTTTCATACAGTGCACATTTCATTTTTACCAGGCCAGTGACACTGGTAAATGTACTTGGAAGCCAATGCAAAAGTTCAGCGAAGCCCGTGGTAGATACAGGAACACTGGTTGTGAGATCAAGTGATTAGTACAGCATTCCTCAGAGCTTTTGGCAGGAAGCAGGCACCGATTCCATTAATCAAAAGAAAGGCCTAGATGTGACTGTCACTGGAACTTGGTAGCTTCCCACACAACAGTATGCCCAGTGGATTTTATTCCAGGGTGACAGTTCACATCCAAGCTGCATCCAGATGAGTCCATGAGGTGGTCGAGGTATAATGAGCTCCACTAAAGAAAGACCTGAGTAATTTAAATGACATTATAGGATTATTAGCCATTAACCAATGACTAATTTGGCCCTGTGCAAATTTGAAGAAACTTTTGAAGAGACTACCCAGGTGGCCCTGCACACTAGAAAAACAGGCATTTCCACACAACTATTTGTATTCAGGTACCAGAATGAAGTGCCTTAGACTCAGCATTTCACAATCTTGAACAGCAAGATGCTGAGCAAAGTACAAAGCTGCAATAGCTTCAGCAAATATATAGAGAACCTAAGAAAAGATTATAATTTAACCCTACAGAATCTTTTTAATGGTCATAATTGTTAGGGTCATAATAGCTAGAAGACTTCCATTGTCATGTCTGACCTAATTATTCATTTGACATCTGCAGTCAACTGAGAATAAACTGAGATTTTATGGAGATTCCGTTAAAAAACCAACTTATACTCTCCCCAAAGAGCTTAGGTAAGACCTATGAAAATAGTGGCCTCTGTTCATGTTTTTTACTATAAGAAACAACTGCATCATGTTGTAGATTTACTGTGTATATCTTACTGTAAGAAGGGGACAAAAAATATAAATTTATAACCTGAACCATCTCGTAATTTTGCTAACAAAGAAACTGACCTTTAAAAACATTGATTTCACAGCAAGTTCCAAGCATCTTTCAGCAACAAGAAAGGTTAAGACATTTGGCTGGCACAAGGTTATTCAGTCTGCTTTGTGTTTAAATTGATTTGGGGGATGTGTTTTTGCAATCACTTGTTTAGACTGATAGATTAGTATGTAGCCATGAATACATATTAAAGCTGAAGAACAGAAGTTTGCTTCAGAGCGATCACAGGGACTACAGTTGATTGAAGTAGCACCTCAAAGTCATCTGTGCCCAGTGACCTTGAAAGCAAAAGCCTGCTGAGAGGAGCAGGTGCCAGGTGAATTCATACCTTACAAATGTCTCAAAGCAGCAATCACCTATTTAGATGTTTCGTTTGGGGGGATTTTGGACTATGTCCCAGCACACTTCTTGGATATAACCTTGAAATGGTCAAAAACTGTGCTTTTATACCTGCAGCCCAAAGCAACCCATCTGCCTTCTAAATTGTTTGTTAACAGTTTACATTTCCTCATTCTCAAATTAACTGGATTTGATATAGGATACAAGATGAGGATGATTTTCTTATTTTCCTGTTTAGGATCAGTAGTGTTTCCTTACTTTTTTTAAACAACCAGTGTTAGTCCTATGAACAAAGACATCTAAGAATGATCATTAAAACTCTAAATGCAGACATATCCCTCATAGAAAATCAAAATGGGCAGCAGGCTGACAAACATACACAAACCTGAAATGCCACTATTTTAAATGCAATTCTTTACCAACCAAAACTCAAGCTCAAACATGAACTTCCCTGAGCTCATTGTTTAATTAGAAAAGTATTATCCCTGGCTTTGCAGGGAGGGAAAATGTTACCTCATTAGCAAAGAGTGAAATCAACAGAAAATCTCTCCCTGGCTCCAGCAGGTAGAGAGCACTTGCTGATGTGCCAGAGCTCTGCCACAGCAACTCAGTGGCAGACACTTGGACTAGAATTCAAGAGTAAGGTAAAACTTCTTCAAGTGGTAAATATCAGGTCTTTTGCTATAAGTCTCTATGGAATGTTACTCCAGAAAATTGAAAGAAGTCACATTCAGGTCTCTATACTATAGAAAGGACTTTTTCAGAGCTCAGGAATTCATTAGTTCTTTGGAAAGTCCTAGAGAAATCTATCCAGATTACTGCATGGCTTACCATCTATCAGCCCCTTTCACTCCAGTGTCACAGGAGCAGCTTATGGGGTTTTATGGTCAAAGTCAGATATTCCAGCCTGTCTGAGTACTTTGTCATGTAGAAGCAGTTGGCTTTTTAAATAAAATTGAATAGAAAGGAATGGAGCAGAGAGTAAGGAGCTTATTTATGTAAAATGAGCACAAGTGTGTGAGACTCTGTGGAAAAGAGAGACAGACACTGTAGCACAGTTGGAAAAATCCTTGACATAAACAAAAGTATTAGCAGGACATGTTTGTTCTTGACCTGAACATTGTAATGCTTCCAAGCAGGGAACACGCTTTCATTAAAAATAGGCATTAATTCTAATTCTTCAGAGATGAACTTCAACTGATTTGGAATTCAGATAAGCCTTAAAGCATTTACATATTTGAGGATTATCTACATTTTTCCATAACTGGAGGTCTCACACTTCTCAGCTTCCACAAGGCTGAGGCCACTTTGCACACCAGGGACTCTGCCTTTCACTTCTCCGGCCCCCTGATCACCCTGTGCGCTGGATGATCGCCCCTCCTTCTGGGTTTTCTGTGTCCCCTAATGCCCAAATAGCTTTACACTATCTCTGTATTAGTGATATAACCCTACTGTTTCTTCCACATGAGGAATCCTAAATATCTCTTTCTGAGGGGTTTTCAGTGACTCCACTTTTTTTCTTGCAGTGGGGCTGTTACGCTATTCCTCTGTGCTAAGGCACTTTCCCTGGGGGATGTATCCTGCTAGCAGCCTATGGCATCTGCCCTGTTCCCTGCTCTCCATGGTAGCTTCTCTGCTCCTTCAGAAGGCTTAGGGTTTCCCAGCTACACTTACTCCTTGATGCTCAGCCTCTTTTAATTTCACTTTCACATATTTTTTGTTTATCCAGGCTAAGTTATTCAGTTTACAACCTTCAGACTGCCACTGCACAGAAAGGGTTTAACAGCCACAAACACCAATCAGCACCTGTTGGATGCTCAACAGTTTCCTGTCCCCTTTCTCCTTTTCTCTTCCACAATCATGTGTTTTGATTCTCCCCCAAAGCAGTAAAATTCAATTCACTGAGGTTGGTACATTCTGTAAAATTTGAGAATTGAGGTGGATGCAAATGTAAAAAACTCTGCCAGTACCAAGCAAACACAAACAGGAGAATGGTGCCTCTAGAACCATCATGTCCTTCTCCATGTAAAAACCAGCCAAGTAGGAGGTTCTCCCTTCTCTTTGGTTACATCTTTTCTTTTGATGCTTCTTCTTTCAGCAAATACTCTGCTCCTCCAGAATCCTGAGCTCTCCCGTATATTTTACAGAAAGCATTAGCATATTGTGCTTTTAAGTTGAGGCTGGCAATGGAAGGAAGAAGATCTACCTAGCATTCATTTCACTAGGCTATAGTAGATTTAAGTTAGGCTCACATGGGATTTTAGTAGAATTCTATGTAAATTCCAGATGCTCCATGGCCTTCCAGATCAGAGAAATAATACAGGCTTTTTTGTTTATCTTCTCACTAAGTCCACTCCTATCTTAGAACTTACAGCAATAACTTAGTTATCTGCTAAACGTGTGACTGGAGAGTCACAAACACACACACAGGCTAATTTCCCTTCAGAATGGTGCCCCTGTTAATCACCAGAGGATCCCTATCTAGGCTATGTATGGGATGGGGAGATTAAGAAAGAAACCAAACAAAACAGTAAATGAAGGATGAGGAATAAAAAATAAATCATGTTTGCTGTTAGAATTTTTCATGCTCTTTATCCACTTTGAAAACCAGCTGCCAAAAGGTCAATGTTATAAAAGAGGAAAGTGAAATGGGCAGCTGGAATGTACTATCCCTGTAGACTCGATTTTTCAGAAACTGCTGCCGTGCAGGAAAACCTAGGAAAAATAATTATTTTTTAAGTTATTCTCCCATAGGAGAGCAATTTCAGGTGCAGACAGGTGCCAATATCATTAGCTCCTTGGCTTCTTCCTTGCAGAACAGCTGAGAGGAAATGAGAAGATGGTCTACTTGCACTAGAATACAGGTAATTTTTCTTCCTGATATACAAAGCTTTACTGTGTTAGAGAAATATTTACAATGAGAGCAAAAGAATGCAGTAAACTGTGATGCACAGATCTAAGTATTTACAACTCCCACATCTGAATACATCCCACAAGCACGATTGTAGCAGGATTTGTTACTGCTGGGCACCTTGCATCGACTTTGACATGCATGCAAAATGAGCAGACTGCTACCTACGTATGAGCCTGCTTTGCTGTAAGTACAAAGGGCACTTTGATCTCAGCCCAGGAGATTACTGTAATATAGATTTTTTGAAAAAAACAACTTTGCCTAAAGAGAACAACTGCATAAAGCAGCCTGAAGGCACAAAATCCTATGGAAAAGACCATCCATGACTTCTCTCCAAGACCTACATCATAATCCTATTCAAGTTGAGGCAAAATTGGTTTTTGTTAGGATACTGAGAAACCAGTGAAAACTGAGCACAGCAGCTCCTGTAGACTCAGGGTTGTTTAGGACATAGGGGAAAGAAAATGCCAAAGAGGGCTTTTTATTTCTCTCTCAACCACCTCAGGTAACAGTATGGACAACTGTTATATGATGCAGCTGCAGAGACCCAGCTACACCATGCCTACTGCCCCAGTTGACATCATCTCCCAACTTATGTTGGGGCTAAATTCACCCCCGAAAAACCTCATCTAAATGTACATTTCAGAGCATAACAGTAACATTTCCAGTGTAAGAGGAGTTTGGCAACAAGGATGTTAGCTGGATGGTAGCTTAAGCTACCAGTCTATGCTAGCTGCCTTGGGTCTTTCTGGAGTACATGGAGCAAGAGAGAACTCATTTTAATTTTCTTACACCTTTATCTTCCCAAAAGGACAGATCTCTCCAGGTCTCTTCTCAGTAACCAAAGGAAAACATCAAAGTCTACCTGCAGATTACGCAAGGCGATCCTTAGGAACTTCTGGTGAGAGTCAGCATATTGTCAGATCCTGTCCAAACTAGGTTTCAAAAGAAACATTGCTCCTTTTAAACAAGCAAGGGAACTGCTTGGGAACCTGTCTCCCAGTATGGACCATTAGTGCTGCTTGAGCCAGAAAACAAACAAACTCCATCGCTCAGTCTGCATCGCTCAGTCTGCATCTGACTGCTCTTCAGACAGCACTGAATACACTGAGAGCAGCAGGGAGCGGTGCAGAGAAAGCATCCGGCTTATCGTGCACAACCTGAGGGCGAGGTAAAGAAGATCTCCTAGAACTGGTTGGACTGGTGGGCAAACAAAGGCCATTTACATTATTCTGTGGAGGGCTTTCTACGAGTCTAATCTCCCCAGGCAAGGGTCATGTTTGTGTCCGTTACTTATTCTCTTTGCTCTAGTGATCCTGCAGTCCTTCCATTGACTGCAATGGCAGCGCTATTCATGGACTGACTCTAGGATTGGACGGTTTACTAAGCAAATAATCAGAATCAGCAGATTTGGAGTCATATGGGCACCCAATAAGCAGCCTGTTTTGTTGTAGGATTGGGTATAAAATCCCAAATCCTCTCAGCTCCTAACTGCTGGCACCAAGGCTCACTAACAGCAAACAGAATGGCCTCTCACTCTGTGCTCTTTGTTTTCTTAGCCGGACTGGTATTTTTCTCTGAAGCTGCACCACTGGTGAGTCTGCTTTTATTCAAACTCAGTCATTACAAAAATGATAATCTAGATTTTCTAGATGAATAGCATCCTCCTCATCCATGAAATTCTGCAACCATTTGGCTTTGCTCGAGTATTATTTAACTACCATTTTTTAAGTATCTTCTTCAGAATTTTTAAAACTACTTTTTTTTTTTTTTTTTTTCCTTGCATTTACCCAACTATTTTAGGATATTATGAAAGGGTCATGGACTCAGGAGGTGTAACCTTTATTTCTGTCTGTTTATGACTCACCCCCATATCTTCACTATAGGGGCAGCTTTACCTTCTTCACCTCTAAAGCACTAAAACCATATCTTTGAAGCATGACTAAGGATTCCATATAGTACAATGAAGTTCAAGAAACAAATATGCTTTCAGCCCTAGGGATCTCAGATATGTCTTTGTTGGTTTCCTAGGCTAACGTGCTCTGCCTGCGCTTAAAATAATTTACTATTTTCTTATTTGTAACCTCTTTAAAAAAGGTCTACTTCATAGCATTTTCCCAGGGCCATATGCAACCTGTTCATGCCCGTTTGTGTGTGTAATAAAGGGATCAGTATAAAGCTCTAAGATACTCTGCTTTAAGAAAAAGATCTTTGCAAACTACCTTTGAATACCATTTGTCAAAAACTTGCTTTCAACTTTAACTCTGCAATAAGAATCCATATTTCTTTCAAAGGAAGTTTTTGCAGGGCTAGTGAACAGCTCCTCTAAAACCTCTCCTGCTTTCCCCAAGGTCTCCCATGGCGCTGTCGACTCCAAATGCCCCCTCATGGTGAAAGTGCTGGATGCAGTCAGAGGAAGTCCTGCAGCCAACGTAGCTGTTAAAGTCTTTAAAAAGGCTGCAGATGGAAGCTGGCAGGACTTTGCTACTGGGTAAGTTATGTGGTCTTATGGACCCGTTTTCAAGGTGCCTCAGGCAAACAATTGAGAAGTAAAGGGAATGGATCTCTGATCAAAACCAATAATAGCTAGTAACACTATCACTGTTAACAGCACATGAATTCTGGTCTAAAACCCATCAGATTCAAGTGGAACATATCCATGACTGAAATACATACTAATTGCAAAAATATGTTGAGATGCTCATCTTAAGTTTGTAGAAGGAATAGGTTTAATAATAATATTTTCTCATAGCTTCAGTACTACCTTTCTTTTTTATAAAAAGAAAAAATGATTACAAGCTTATTTACCAGAATTTTGTAGGTAATCCAGACTAACCTATCTTCATATGCAATGGGTACAGAGCTTTATTTGAGGCAGTCGTGCACAAAATCATCTCTGTAAGCTTTGTCTGTACACATGCAAATAATAAGACCATTAGTCATTGTTCTTGTGTAACAAATGTGCTGGTCAGAGGAAACTCCTTGACCAGAAATGTTTTAAGAGTCCTGTTGTAACACACACAGAAGCACAATCCCAGCATTTGTGTGTGGTCATTTCTATAGATCTGCATGGCTTTTGCTAGAATGACAGCTTAGTACTTGCAAAGCATCCTCAGAATGTCACTGAGGGGCAGGCAATAATGTTATTATCTTTGGTCTGTGGGAAAAGCATGGATAACAGTGGAATACAGTTGACTAAAATTCAAATAGGTGAGGTGCTCAGGTATTTAAGTTTCATTGTAACAATTCAATGAATCATATTTTTAAATAAGTCAGGAGATATCTCTAGCAATAGCAGGATATTCAAGCACAGAATGACAAACACAAGCAAGGACAGGAACCACCAGAGCATCCAACTACCTCTCACTAGGATTTTTATAGCATGATTTACATAAAAGCTGCAGAAAAGAGAAAAAAAAACAGAGAAGGGAACAAGGAGATAGAGGGCTTTGTCTCCAGCTGACAGGTTTCTTTTTATAAAATTCAAACCAAAAAAATACCTTTCCCCATCGCAAAGGAACAAGAAAGGTTAGGAGACTGAAGGAGGAACAAACACCTTCACTCCCAAATGCCAAGTGTTAATCTAGGAAGAAATGACTCTGAGAATGGATTTATATACTTTAACAAATAGAGAAACCCCATGAAAAAATGACACCTTGTTTTCAAGGAAAGTGAAGACAAGGATCACATCTTGTCCTTAGTGAACATTTCTACCATTACCAGGAAAACCGGATTATTTCAAATATTTCATCAAGTGCTCCTGAACACAAAATACAGCTTACAGAGGAATAAGATAAATGCAGCATCAGTGTTACATACCCTCACTTTTGGGGCATAACCGTGTTTTCTTGTGTTTGCAATACTGCTTTCAACAAGCCCAGGGAGCTAAGTCCTGCAGTTCTTAGCCAACCTCTGTTGACACCTTAGGTCAGTACATACCTGAGAAAAACAAATCACTTCTTAATTATAAATTGAGAATATTAACCTCAGGTAAGTGAGAAGCCTTTTGCTGGGGGAAGGCAGTGGAGGAACATCAAACCACATTTTTATTGCAAGTAAAGATTTTGACCTTTTCCTTGACTTGCATCTTAACTAACAGTGCTGTCAGCAGTACCACTGACTTGAGCTGATGATATGTTTGAACTAGGTTTTCACCCTTGATTGCCCTTTTTTTTTTTTTTCTTTTGGGAAAATCAGAGTTTTTCTGTTCAACCAGATGAAAATCTGAATCCAATCAAGGAATGCTATTTGTAACTCCTCCTGTCAAGTTAATAATACTTCGAAGTACAACACCTATGCAGCAGATGCATGTGGAAAAGTCATGTTTTGCACAAATATCTATAAAAGAGTGGGGTTTTACTTTGTTTTTATTTTGTGAACACATTTTAGGGAATTAAGCAAATGCATCTAGTAACTGGTGAATTTGGAGTAATAGCATTTAAAAGGCAGGGAGAAAGTGAGCGTAACAACAGCTGACTTTGTTATAACACTTATTTCAAAATTAGTCTACCCAAAAATATGCAAGAAGAGATAACTTGAGCTGATATATACTCTGAGGAAGGCTTTAGGGTGTAGAGGCCTGGGGAAGCATGTGACTTGGGTCCTGTATGAGCTCCTCCCATGACTAGCTTTGGCCTTCTCACTCCTCACATTTTTTGAAATTTAGGTCTTATGATGTAGTTCAAGAGTGGTATTCACCAAACAGTTCTCATGTGACCTAGCTTGCAAGTCATAAAAAGAAAAAAGACTGTAGCATATTTCAAGTGATTCCCTACTCCTTTTTTAAAAAAGCAACCAAACAACCCCAAAGTAATGATTCACATTCCTGAGACATTTCCTCAACAGTCTGCACAAGAGCGGAGTTTGTCCACTATGTGTCCCAAGAGTTCATAAATGTTACAGCACAGACAGCCTGGATTTAATCTGGTCACAACATACAGCAAAGGTCTGGACAGTGAAAGAGAGTATCAGGATTGCAGTCTAGACTGGAGCAACTTAACCAGTGCTTTGTAAATGTTTTGCTGGAAAAGCACAGCTTTTTCAGCTTAACTGTCTGTGTTACAGCAGATGCTGGCACTCCACATTCTATTAAAAATAAGCAGCCATACTATATTTATTCCCCTACTCAGACAGAAATAGAAGTGATGTTCAGAAGAAATCACTTGTAGCATTTTTCTTACCAGGGCTGAACACAGGACATCCTCTGTCTTATCCTAATCCCATCCAGGCTCTGTGCACACACTGTCCCCTGGGCTGGCAATGCAGCAGTAACGCTGAAGGCTTTGCTCGTGAGCCCACTTGCATTGACTGGCTACCGCTCAAGAACTAAAATGAAGAAAGTGCCATTAACTTCAGGGAGTGGCCAAGAGTCTTCAAGTGAACTCTCATTTCCAGTGTCCCAACTGTTGTGGATGGTCAACATCTGCAGCTCTGGGTCAGCACCCATAAGAGAAAGCACCCCTCAAGCTGCATCCTCCCTTCTCTCCAACTAAAACTTTTTTACCTGAACAAATATTTTGAGGCAAACACCATTTTTCTTTCAACTGTTTTGGATCTAGACTATCCAACTCATAAACAGATGTGTATAAACTGCTGAATTGTACTCAGAACAATTCTGCAAGAGCTCAGCAATTCTGTTTCACAGTTTCAAGGACACTCACCAATGAATTCTTTGTCCTTTTACCACTTGCCTTCTATTAAGGTAATATGGGTCAAGCCAAGAAGTATTAATTAAACCAAAAGCAAACAGGAGTGTATCCTTCACAAATTGGCTGTGAGTCATGTTTCAAATCAGACTTAGATACACTGCAGGTTTGGTCCACCCTGGATACAGCTGATTTCACTTGAGCTGGACCAGTGAGACTTTTGTCAGCCTTCAAAGTGCTAAACTTGAAATATAAAAGAACCTGAAAATTAGTATGTTATTTTCAATCCTGCTACTTCTTAATTTAAGCAACAGCTCTGCCATTCAGACTCTTTTTATTCACTACCATTAACCAAAGATGGCAAGTAAGATGAAGGAGGAGGCAGTGGCTGGGAAAGAAAAGCTGAAACAGCACAACAGTCTCTGATAAGTAGCATGTTACTTTTTTTCTCTTCTCTCTTTCTTCTTCCTCAAGCTTTTTGTTTTCTGCCTAAACAGCTGCTCCTTGCCATAAGAAGGCAAAGTTCCACTAGTTCTTCAAGTCAAGGTTTTCTTCAGTTTTCATTCAACTACTTCATGTGGTTATGAAAGTGCTACAAATATAAATATTTTCAGCATTAAAAAAACCCAACAAAACCAAACTGGTAAAAAATCTGAAATAAAAGGAGAAAAAAGAGATAAATGTAGTTTAGGAGCTAAGTATGTAAATATTTAAGCAGCTGTCATACAAAGCTTACTCCTTTTCAAACAAATAGGGTCCAATGCCAGCTATATCTCTTTCCTCCTTCTGGACTTCATTCACCCACAGCTTTTTGTTACGAGCTGAGTACAATAGCTCTCTGAGCAGGGAATTCCTATTGCACATTTATATGGCACCCAGAGGAAGAGGCCCCTGCCCTTTGACTGAGGCATTATAATTCAAATTAATAAAATCTTGTGATCCTAAATTGCTTTTCCAAGACACTACCACTCGGGATCACATAAAACTGCACCAGTGTATAAGGGTAAAACCTGTAGCCTCAGTGCTAATAACTAGAGAATAAAATAATTCCCCACTAAAATCTCTCTTCTTTCTAATTACAATTTGAGATTTGGCATCTTGCCTTTCATCATGACAATCCTTTTTCTAAGCCACTCACATCTGGTTCCAGAGGGCATTTGGTACAAGGTAAACATTGTATTAAAAGAGGGGGCCTTAAGTACAGTCCTTGCCATAGCAACAGAAGTGACCAAAAAAGCCAGCCAGCTTTCATTTGTGATGTATATAGATGACTTCATAGCAAGGACAGGCTCTGCAATAAGGAAACACACACCACATGAAAGGAGGAAATTACTTCAAGTTATTAGAAACCATTTAAAATAGAATTTGGCTGTCCAGCACCTCTGTTATTTAATATTCCACATTAACTGTTTCTTTTTAGCATCTAAATGACACTAAAAAAAAAAATTTATGTAGATATTTTACCATTACAGGAAAACTACAGAGTATGGGGAGATCCACGAGCTCACAACAGAAGAAAAGTTTGTAGAAGGAATATACAGGGTTGAATTTGACACCAGCTCTTACTGGAAGGGACTTGGGCTTTCTCCATTCCATGAATATGCTGATGTAAGTATTTGCAAATATACCTAATAACTTAGATATTGTGTGGTGGCATCAGCTGGATAGAACAAATACAGTCCTTCAGTACTGAAGCAGCAGCATCATTCAGTGAAATGGTTCATTGCCACACAGCACTGGGCAAATAAAGGCAGATTACAGTTGGCTAAACCAAAGGAAGGAGACAGCTTCCCTGCAAATACTGACACAGCAATTCCAAAGTGGAACTGTACCCATTCCAACCAGTAGGGACCACTGTTCAAAGAGAGCTACAGGATTGAAAAGTACACAGAGTTTAAAAAACAAGGAAAAAAAATGTGTTTGGACTTGATGATCCATTTAAAGGGCTCTTTCAACTGAAAGGATTCTAAATTTAAAAAGACTGCTTTTATCATTGCTAAAGGAATATAGGGGTTTGGAAACCCTAATTTTATAGGAAGTTATTCTTTAATGAGGGGTATTTCCCCCCCCCATCAGTCACCTGAAAATCCCCAATTTCTAGTATGACCTATAATTACAGGACAAAAAGATTCTTTCTGATGTGCTGCATTATAAAAAAAAAAAATGCTGCTTGGCACTGAAATATGCAACTGAAAAAAAGCCATAAACTAGAGAGAAATAACCAGTGGGCTGCTTAATCAGTACTCAAACCTCATAAGCAGGCCAGCAATATGATCATGTCTTGGGTCTCCCTTTGCTTTCAGCCCTACGTGGATTAATTTGTTTAAATTCTTCAGGTTTAATCTGCCATTAAATGGAGTTTCCCCAAATTAAGTAGTCTGGAATGGCTGCAGGTTGTGTTGTAGAACGTTATAAACCACAAGTTTATGAAGTTTTGTGGAAGAGTAAAACAAATGACTGAGGCCCAGGTCAATAAAAGTCTGAAGTGTGGCTTGGGTCATTTAGGTCAAATGAACAATCCTCAAAGATACTCTCTAACCCTTTGGATGTCCCAAAGTTGCTAGGCCCTATGGAAGGGCTTCACCTCACAAGGTGCTTTAGAAGTGCTTGGTTGAGACTATCCCATTTAAGCTGTTGAAGACTGACTGACATACTAGCCTACAGGTCAACAAATTAGCCTGGGAAGTGGACAGGGTTCAACGACTGTCTGTGCAAGAGGTAACTGAAGCCTACAGTCCTCATGTCCCAACAGCAGCTTAGACTTTGGCAGGACCAGGATGCAGGAGAGAACTCTCTAGTCCTCTTGTAGGAAGTATGTCATGGTTCAGAAAAATAGATCAAATATTAGCCTAAAGAGAACCAAAGAAAGTGGGAGCTGAACTGAGGTGATGACACTCTCCTGGGAAGTGGGTGTCACAAGTCCCAGGGACTGATGTGGAAAGCAGCAAATTTGAATTATCTTAGGATAAAGGTCTCTCCTTGTTCTGGCAAGTCTAGCCACCCAGTTCTTAATGCAAGAACTGCCCCATCCATCACCAGCTGTGTTAAAAACAGGAGTGAGCCACTGAAGTACAGAAAGGAGCTTTTGGCTCCAACTGCCTAACCTTGCTTGGACACCTCACACAAGTTGGATTTAAATTCACTAGGTGGGATTTCACCTCTGTCTTTTTTATTGGCCATTTGAGATACCTCCCCCTCATCCTCCCATTCCACGTCACAAACTAGCTTGCCTGACTCGGGGGTAGGTATCTCCACCTAAAGACTCCCTCTGGGCCTCAGTCCAATGCTCACAAATTTCTCAGTCTCCAGCAAGCATCATGAACAGGAAGCATGACCCTTCAGAAGGATAAAATCATTGGCTGGACAGAAGTGGCAAAGTATTCTGCAGAGGAAATGGAGTGTGCTTCCTAATTCTTAACAAGGTAGTGTTGGACGTACATTGCTGTGTGGTCACGACTCTTCTCTTTTCCAGGTGGTGTTCACTGCTAATGATTCCGGCCATCGCCACTACACCATTGCTGCTCTCCTCAGTCCCTTCTCTTATTCAACCACTGCTGTTGTCAGTGATCCCCAGGAATAAACGTGTACTGTTGTTACACAAACGTCCTCCTCTGCTAGAACTATCGTAGGCTTTTAGGAGGAAGTTTTTTCCTACTACTAATGCGTAACTTTTTGCTACATTAGGGTTTTTTTTTCCATTTTGTAACCTGGCAAACTTCAGACAAGTTAATAAAATGTTACTTCTTTTAAAGAGTTTTAATTCTATTTGTGAAGCTTTATTGTGTTCTAAGGCATCACAATTTGTGTTCAAGTGCAAAGGGCATCTGGAAAACATTGGCATAGCACTTGATTGGGTTGTTATCTGCCTCCACTACTTTAAAAAAAGTCTGATGAAATGCATTGGCTCAAAATAAGAAAGGGTGTTGTGCTACCTTAAATTTAACCAAACACATACTCCAATGCTACTCATAATTTACACACAGAATACACAGTCCCACTATCGATGAGGTCACAGGGTACATCCAGAGAGCTGAAAGAGTTAAAATCTTTACTTAAAACTTCAGGTAAACCTCAGCACTGTGTCATTTCAAAAGGGAAATGACAAAAAAAGTTTGCTGCTTTATCAGTTTAGGAAACTCTGAAGCCCTTTCAGGTAGCACCAGCTATAACAGCTATTCAGGTGCATTTCAGTTAAATCTCCAACAAGTCAAATCTTTATCCACTGTAAAAAAAAGTCCTAAAATAGAAGCATTATCTTAATAATATCTTTATATTTTTAGAAATAGAAAAAGCTAAGCTGGGGAGTGACTGTGGTTCACAAAATGTTGTTGATAAACTGACCAAAGCCTTTGAGGGCTTCAGCAGCAAGTTCTGCAGACTGATGGCCTATTGTATTTAAAATATCCTGAAGCAGAGCAAGTGTTGCTTGTTTGTTTTTTAATTACAGAGATTACAGAAACTACAGAGATAGTTACAGAAACCATGCCATTCACAAACCATCAGCACTTATCTGCCACTGTCCTTGGAGTTTATCTCCACACCCAGAGCCTGCTGGGATGAGGGTGTACCAAGTGAATTCACAACTTGCAAAGCTTGCCTTTAACGTTTCACTGTTCAGTTACATTTTTCCTGATTTCTGGACACTGCCATAATTACACAACACTTGTAAGCAGTGCAAATAGTTTCAAAACAACACCCATCTTAAAGCATGCAGATTTCATGGCAACCTTCTATTCCTGGAGCCTGAAAACCTGGAGGTTTGATTTGCAATGGGCTATGCCTAGACCTCAAAATAGGAAAAGTATGTTATGCAGGTGCTCATTAAAAAAAACCCCACAAAACAAACTACTCTGCACATAGTCATCTACCTGATAACAGGATAAACCTAGTGAGAGGGTGCATGTACCTGTGTCTAACCAAAGATCAGAAAAACAGTTTAAACTGAAGAAGTAACATTTCCTTAATATGAAGGAGATGCTTCTGGTGGGAGCTGACTTGCAGTTGCACAGGGGAAGTCCTGACCTTGTACTGAATATAAGGCAAAAATGAAGTGATAGGACTATGACTTAAACACTGTTTAACTGTGCTTCAGAAATGGGTATGCAGGTATCTAGTTACCATGCTGGAAACCAAAAGCAATACTGTTTTTCCTCCAAGGGAATGCATAAAATGACCAGATAGCCCACACCAGACTTTACCAGAGGTGGGAGAAGGCCACCACAGAGAGAAATCTAACAGATAAACATGAGCCAGTCAGTTATGCCAAGCCATAGCCGCAGTGAAGTTCTCACTGCAATTCAATTTGACAAGAAGTCCTAGATCTCAGTTATATTAGATCTATACAGCACTACTCCTCAACAGAAAGAAAATAAAACAGAATAGACATTGTTTCCAAGAAAATAGATCAGTACAGCTGAACTAGGCAATATACATAATATTTTCACAGGCAATGATAGAAGAGACTTATTTTTGCAGACAAAGTTCATGTTTGTATGGGTTACTTATTTTCTCATTGTTGACTAAGTAAATAGTATGAACCAGCGTGTTGAAAGCTGTATGGGCTTTCTGATAAGTAGCCCCAGTTCAGAGGCTTTGATATAAAAATCACAGTTCCCACCAGTTTCTACTTGCTGACACTGAGACTTCCCAGTGGCAGGCAAAATGGCTTTTCATTCGGTATTTCTTGTTTTCTTAGCTGGCCTGGCATTTTTCTCCAAAGCTGCACCACCGGTAAGTGTCTCAGGATTGAGGTGAGGTTCTCCCTACTGAAGTAGTCCCAGGTTTTTTTATTAGCTTTTTTTTTATATATATATACTT
>JANHGN010010048.1:2938-16580 GCA_024605025.1 Megaceryle maxima | reverse complement strand
GTTATTTAGAAATAGTGTAAGTGAAAAAAAGAATATTCCATTTTATTGCGCTGACCTGGATTTTATGGTATGTACTGACTGCAGTTCTCTCCTACTGCTCTTTTCCTGGTCCTTCTTTCTCCTTCTCTCAAAGGGCTTTATGGTTAGAGAAACAGCACTTGTCATTAGACTCAGTGACTATGGGAGGCAAAAAAAAAAAAAAAAAAAAAAAGTAAAATAAGGAAAGAAAAAATTCCATGTTCACTACACAAAAAACTTAGGCCTGTTGAAAAGTAACTAATTGCCCTTAACACAATGAAAAAGCTCTTGTCATGATCTGTTGCAAGATCCATGCTGGAGAAATGCGTCCTGCAGACCTCTCCTTTACTGCTCTACAGCTCTATCCCATGCAAGCAAGAAAGGGCCTCCACACTCATTGATGCAAGCAAAGAGCAGAGCCCAAGCCAGGATCCCCCTTCCAGAGGAATCATTTCAGCCTGAAGTTTTCCTACAGCAGACTTGTGTCTCTCCTCTCTGCTCATCCGTCTCCCCAAACTTTGATCTTTGGGAAAAGGATTACCTGACCGACCTTTGTGAGGAAGCAGTTTCATTGAGCTCCAGGGTGTAAAAGCCAGGAAAACAGGTAGTGGCACTAGAACCTCTATTGCCCATGCCTCAAAAGAAACACTAGTGAGGAGCTTCTGTGTTCCAGAAAGGGAGCCTGAGCTGTCAGGACATGGAAGCAGCTAAGATAGATGCTGGTACATTGGTCTGATACAGGGCAGGGCTCCAGGATGCAATGTGCAGGACATTACGGATGGGATGTAAGAAGAGGGCTCTTATTTAACATCTACATCACAATTCAGTTTGCAATGATTAAATGGAGATCAATATTTGTTATTTTGAGATCATCCTTGACTAGCACCTTCCCCAATGCCCTATTTTCTCACTTTTTGTCTTCTGAATTAGGTAATGGAAGGTCAAAGCCCTGATTCAATGCTACCCTTGAATAAGTAAACATTAGGGCATAAGCACTGCTTGTGATGAATGTATTGGGAATGAAACTACAGCCATCCCATCTCTGAAGGAAGGTTTTCCTCTCCTATCCCTGCATAACTGTCAGGGGCTGACCAATATGATCCCTCATGGTGTTAGAACAGCCTATACATGGTGCTTACCAACTTTACAGCAGAATGAAGATAACTCTATGGTAACCAGACCTAAGAGGCTCTCAAGAAAGCCATGCTCTAGTTGGCACTCCAAAACACAGAGGAAGTATTGGCAGATATTTAACCACTCCTACTACCTTTGACGATTTAATTATTTCCCGTTGAGGTCACAATTTAGTTACAACTTCATGCTGAAGCTGATGTGCAGCTAAGCCATGCCAAAGAGAAAACAGAAATGTGTTCTCACACACAGCTGCAGAGCCTCCCCAGTGCACACAGCTACGCTCCTCCTGAGCTCCTGACGTCCTCCTCCCTGGTTCCACTGTATCCAGCCCCCTGAAAGCTTCCAGCTGCATTTCTGCAGTACACAGTGATCTCATTGAGGAAAATATGGTATACTCTGTTGATCTAATACTTTACTGATTTATTATGCACCATTATTTACCTTTCTTAAAACATAAATCTCCCTTCCTATCTGAAGGACTCTGCTGACTCCAAGCATCCTCTTTCTATAAGAATTCTGGATTCAGTCCGAGGAAGTCCAGCTCCAAATGTTCCAGTTAAGTTATACAGAGAAACTCTGCCTGGATCTTGGCAACTGTTAAATTCAAAGTAAGTCCTATCAAAATCGTGAGTGAAAGAAGGGAAGGTGATGGTTAATAGGCCTGAAGTCGAAAAACCAGTTTGACATTCTCTAACATAAGCTGCCTTTTCTACTCAGAGAATGAATGAATTGATTTGCTACAGACTGTCTTTTAACTGTAGCCCAGTTTCAACTAACAGAATGGTTTTCTAATGCTTTTTAACTACTGTGAGCACAAAAAAAAAATATTTTAAACTATCCTTTAATTCAATCATTGCTTCTCTTCAATTTCATTACAAAGGATTATATTACTTTTTAGTACCCAGCAGTGAACGTCTGCATTGTTACGTTTTAGACTCTTTCAGTTAGCTTGAAACTAAGGCTCTAGTGAGGAATTCTACCTCTATTAGCTTTTTTCCTTCTTTCTAAATGGATTTTCATTTCATACAGCACCACAGCTATACAAAGAAAACATAGAACTGTTTTGAACATAAGCCACATCACAGTTAATAGCTTCCTTTGCTTCAAGAAAAAGGAATCGGCCAAAAGAAAATCTGGGGATAAAGTTTTCTCCCATCCTCCCCCACTGAGAAGCAATTGCATCTAAAATAAGAAAAAGAATTCCCTAGATATTCAAATATTGCCATGATTTTTGAAAGTATATAATTGTAGAATTTTAAATAGAGACTTCTTTAAAAAAATGCCCTCAATTTTAGTATATATTAAGGCTTTAAAAACTCAAACAATTTTTACTTGAAGCACAATCTGAAATGAAATTGGAAAAATTCTTAGGGGTTACAGAGAATGAACATTCTTTATTCAACAAGCAGCATCCCACTTCCACACTCTATCCAGGACAGTTCAAAGTCTCATCTGAGACCTTCCCAGGTCTGTCAACAGTCCATTCTACCTTAAAAAAGTGATATAGAGCTCATAAGGGTTGAAGCTGACATAGTGAAGGAATTTCACTGGAATAGTGAGATCCCAGAATCAGATGCATTTCTATAAAGTTCATGAGAAACTGTACAGAAGTGGCTCTTTGGTGTCATAGAGCAGTGGTCTGGCAGAAGCAACAGAGCTCTCAAAGGTGTGAAGGCCACACATATTTGTACAAGGTGGGAAAGAACAGTCTACTCACCTTGTCCTACTTAAATTGCCTCCCACTCCTCAAATGAGATGATAGCTTCACACATTCTGTGACTGGAAAATGCATGGAATTTTACATTAAGAGGGTGTTCAGTTTACTTGTCTTCAAATCCGAGCTTAAAGGCTTTACATAAAGATGCTTGGCTATACAGCTGGATGTTGTCTGAAGCTTTAAAAAACTATACTTAAAAACTATAACATTTGAAACAAAAGAGAAAGTAACACTAAGATGAGGTATGCAAGTGGTGATAATACTAAATCAACCTCTCCAGCCTTCTGAATTTCTAATTCAGTGTTAGTAAGGGATTCTGAAATAACTGTTCTCAGTTAAAAATCTCTTTGTTTTTAGCTGAGAAAGCTTATTAGAAAAATGAACAGTTATCAAACAATGATCAATCTACATGAACAATGATCAATCTACAACAAAGAAAAACCAGAGACATTTGAACTATTTCTATGACTTCACAGTTACAAGCTATATTAGAGCACAAATCTTAAGTAATGCACTTGAAGATGTCAAAAACATTCAGTTCTTCTTTTCTCTGCATGCAATTTGAATACATTCAGAAAAGGATTTGGCAGCTAGAATAAACAGTAGTTTGTGACTACTAAAATCAGGCACAAGCAGCACTAAAATTTGTGGGTAGCCTTCCCAATCAAAACCTAGTATTATATAACTTATTTCACAGAAACAGGTTTCAAACAAAATAACATGTTTGAGACAGCATTCAGTATTGCTTCTGGAGCCTGAAATGGGCTGCTGTTCAGAGGTGAATCGTTTCAAGCCAGTACTATGGCCCTGGATAGCACTGACAGCATCTCACATCAAACCAAATCATCTGTTTGTTGAGGATGGAAAACCAAGAGGGAATTCCATAAGGCTACACTGTTGGCTGATCTACAGACATTTCAAATAGCCAACTATGAAAAAATACTGATACTGCTATCAGAACTCAATACATTTAAATAAGAAAACTATGGCAAAAATCAGGAAAGTTGACCTTACTTATTTACACAGTAAGTGCATCACAGAGCTTCCGCGTTGCAGCAGCAGTGAAGTTTTCCCTCTGAGTGGGTTCATTTAATTAACTCCAAGACACTGCCAAGAGTCCATGAACAATAATGCCAGCTTTTGGCTCACCCCCAAAACCATGCAGAGTAGTGACATGGCAGGCAGCCATCTGCTGTGGCGATCGTGGAAGTAGCAAATGCCAAGCTCTGAAGCATCCATAATACAGATGGACATAAGCCATTCCAGATCAATAGAAGTATTCATCATATTACTAAAGCTACACAATATCCCTCAAGTTCAGTTGCTAAGAACTGCATTTTTCTTGAGCTTTTAACCAAAATATATAAGTGTGTTGTTCTGCCATCACACAGACAAACCAATGACAACGGAGAGCTCCACGAGCTCACAAGTAAAGAACAATTTGTAACGGGGACATACAAGATTGAGCTTGACTCAGCCTCTTACTGGAAGAGGCTGGGCTTGAATCCCTTCCATCACCATGCTGATGTGAGTATTCATTTTCTCCTGTACTTTAGTTGCAGTGAATAAAGATACTTTCTAAGTCTATGCTTGAATTACTAATTGCACATATTGAATTTTCTTTTTGCTTTTAATTTTTTTGCATTAACTCCTTAAATCTGCATCCTGTTGTAAATCACATTGTGGCCAAAGGGTTAATGCAGTCTGCCTCTACGACATACTTATGCAGCATTAAGGAAATCAATATTTTGGCCCGATTATAGTTACTATAGCACTATGTTTAATTCTGTTCTTCAAAGTTCAGGATTTCATAAGAGCAATAGAAAGATTCAAATACTCGAAAGAACACTATTTTTTATTAAAGACAGTCAATTGAGTTCAATGTAGATCTTCAATGAGGAAAAATTTGTTGTTGCCATTTGAGTACAAACAAGGAAATCCCAATTTGGATAATAAGTATACTTGATAAAAATTTTAAATAAGTGACCTGTACACTTTTAAGAGAGGATATTTGACCAGTGGAAACACTGTGTGACAGACAGTCACGCATCACAGTGATCAAAATCAGTGATCATAGTGATCAAATCACCACAAGAGAAAATATTTCCAAAGCTTTGTGAAAGGTTAGATATATCACAATGGTTCATCTGGGTTTGTACCTAGAGATCACTTCTCATTTGTCTTGTATTTGTTTTTTTTTTCTTTTTTTCAGGTGGTGTTCACAGCTAATGATGCTGGTTATCGACATTACTCCATTACTGCTTTCCTCAGTCCCTTTTCTTACTCAACTACAGCAGTAGTTAGTGAGCCAGTGGAATAGAAGCTGAAAATTTAGATGTCTAAATTGAAATTTCCATAAATGATAAGAGCTTAGTTTGACCCTATCAAAAGCTTTAGATTTCATAGTAAATCACTAACAGTAACAGTCCAGTTGTTTCCTCAGTTTGTTAACTTTAGGAGAATGTACATTGACTTTGTTTTCAAATACTCTCCTGAATAAAGTATTCTGTATTTCTGTAATCTGTACGTATTTCTCTTCTGAATAAAAGTTTAGGGTTTGAAAAAACCCAACATATTAAGCTTAGAAAAAATGCATTGAAATTCCATTACTGGGATTATGAGAATAAAGCACAGTCCTCCATGAAGTTAATAAACTACACTTCTTCTTGCAAAGGAAGCTAACAAAACACATCTGAAGCAGGTCATGAAAAATAAGCACACAAGAAATGCAATCCCCCACCTACCATCATCTGTACTTTACTACTGAATACCAGAGTAGACGAAGTCATGTGGGACTACTACCCAGGGACTACATAATCATCAGATGAAAATCAGAACTGGAAGGTGAGTTTAAAGACACAAACAAAAGCAACTTAAAAGTGTCAGCAAGGTAGAATTGCATTTAAGGATGCTACACATACTTAAAATGCCTTCTTTCCTGCTTTCCAATACATTATACCTGGTGACACAAGGAGAGTCCATACCCAGTGGTGCAGAAAAGTATATATCCATCAAATGTACTTGAAGTTTAGTCATGTATTTTTGTAAAATTCTGCAAATAGCTTTGCTCCCTGTTGAAGTACTCCCCAAAACTACCTGCATACCTCTAGCCGTTGGACACTCCTGTAATGGCTATAAGATACAAAGAAAAATAAGAAGGACAACTGATGATTCCTGAGAAAAATCAGCTCCTTATTTAATTCCAGGAAAAATATGAGTTAATCCTCCTATTTCCCATTCTTTTAATCTACATACAAGGAAGATTAGTACTAAACAGATAAAAGTTCAGAGAAGAGCCATTAGGAGATACAACGGAACAGCAACCCCATCTTGGAAAAGTATGCAAAGACCTGAGTCATGATATTTATCCTAAGAAAACCAAAAGATGAGAGCACATAAATACAAAGGAAAACCAATCTTAGCCTAAGGCTTGACCCCATCACAGCCTAACCTGATGTATTTGCTGGCCAAGTATCCCTTCCTTTTGTTGTTACTTTGAGGAACTGAGCACTAGAAAAATGAGCACTTGGTCTTCCACAGAACCTCAGAATAAACAAACCAACACAATCTTTAGAACATTGTATTTCATAAAAGACAATGATAAAAAAGTACAAACATTTTCATGAATAACAAAAAACAGAACTATGATAGTACACAGGAAATTCCCAGCATTTGTTTCAGTGCATTTTTCATTAAGCCTATCTTACATACCTCTACAAATAAAATAATCTTAAGTACACTTCCTCTTGCTAATATGCAATAGATCCTGTTAATATCTTTAAGTAACTGGCTCATTAGTAACTCACTACAACATAGTCATTAATAAACATGATAGAAAAATAGACTGGCAAGATTCAAGAAAAAGGACATTTTGCACTTGCTCTTCAATATGCTGTCTATTGCAAAACAGATTATGTATTTTATATTCTCCTACTTAAATTTGAAATATGACAAATGGGCTTAAGAGCATCTTAGCATATCAACCAGATTCCACTGCTAATATTTCTGTGATTTTTTTTTTTAACGTCTTAATTTGCAAGACCTTCAGAATCTTCTAAAAGACTCCCCCTTTCTTCTCCCTCCATCTTCATTCCTTTAAAAGAAACCTTAATTTGCCTTGTCAGCAATGCAAAAGCCAATGCGATTCCTTCTCTCTACATTTCAGAAGACTCACAAAAACATCAAAAGGAAGGTGCACAACTCTTAGTTCTGCATCGCGTTTATTTTGTTTGAAGGCACTGTCTATGTTAAAATTCACTACAGAATAGCACTGAGTTCAAGCAGGCAGTAGAGTTAACACTACTTGGATGTACTTCAAGATGGCAACTTTTAAATGTTCCCAACAAAGTGATAAAAGGTACTTAGAGAAGCGTGTTGGTTAACAATTCCTAATTTAACATCCATCACCTCGGGGCACCAAAATGTAAACTTTTTAAGAACTTGGCTATATGTCATAAACCATTCACATACTGGTTTAAATCACATTTTTCTAGACCATACATGATTAATCACTTAGAGCTGTAAAGTTATGTTTGTTCAGCCACAGTATACGTAATATATGATGTATATATGTATCTATACATATATATGCATTAGATTTTTTCTAATTGCACATTAATTTCACAGAATGCCTAAACAAATGGGCACAAAAGCATGCTTCAGAAAACAGTAGATCTATAGTACCCAAAGGATGTTTCACAACCATAGGTGTTAAATTGTGGGTGAACTTGTACTGAAAACCAGAAATCACTTCAGAATTACATCAGGGATTTAAAAATGTATTCAACAGTTCTTAAAGAATTGTATTAGCCTGTTATGAAATAAGACTAATTTTATTTTGAAGATATAATTGTTCATACAGCGTATCAGTTATCTCCTCTTTATCCATATGCTTCAGAATATTCTATACACTCAGTTATAGAAAAATATATCAAGAGGTGAACGAACCACTTAAGCATGCTTTTGAAGGATGTTTTGTTCGCTTTATGCTCACTTCTTGTTACTTGCATTGCATGACATCATTCCTAAAGCATATTGAATTAACTGGTAGATTTTAAGGTTATTCCAATACGGTTTAAAAACCCCTTACAATTGTTCTCAACTACTTAAATTAAATTATTACATTTCTACTAAATATTTGGGATGCCTACAATTAAGCTCGTAGCTTTACTGAAGAATGGCTAAGGGCAGAATTCGCTGCTGGGATGTCAAGGAAACAAAAGGTGTTTATGGCAAACAAACTCAAATATACAAAGCACCACACCATCTGTGGCAGCAATTCAGGAAACCAACACATAGTAATGAGTTAAAGTTAGTATTCTTTGTCTACACTCTTACAGAACACTCTATGGATAAATAATCCTTATTATATACTGCTTTCCATTCTTCATGGGAGCAGAAGTCAGTCTTTGGTTCCTAAAGAGTTGAGTAACTGTGACAAACAAAACAGTTTAGTAGATCTTGGTCAGTATCTTTTGCATTAACATAGAAAATAAATGATCCAGTCCTTTTCCTTAGTATTAATAAGGGATGTAAAAAAATATTAAGAAAAGATAACACTTAGCAGAAGGATCCTTTCAGGTAGCATAACATTACAAGCAAACTGAAAATAAGAAGGTATGTTTTTCATTATAAGCCAAGGAAAGAGGCTTATTACTCACACACAGCACCACAAAAATAGAGAAACAGACAGGACCAGTCCTTAGTGGGACTGCGCAACCTCAATCTCATTGAAATTCATCGACTTGAGGATACTTAGTGCATCATAGAAGCACTCAGCACTCGACCAGAACAGGCCCTGAAATTACTATATTGATTAATATATTAAGAGTGGAATTTTAAAAAGCACTTGGAATTGGCCTGCTTTCAGTTCCGCTTATGTGGAACAGTTTGACCAACACCATGGTTCTGAAAATCCCACACTGCAAGCATTAGAACTATTAGAACTAAGTTTATTATTTTCTTAAAAATCTAACTTTAATATTCTTCCAGTGAAGACATTTTTTGGCTCTTCTTGGTTTGGATGAATAAAAGTGCTGTTTACTAGAATTCTTTTTTCTTTTTTTCTTTTTTTTTTTTTTTTTTAAAAAGAACAATACCAAAATACTTTACGCACCCAGACACATTGTTTTAGGCATTAAAATCCCTGACATTGACACTAGTGGCACACTTGGAAACAGTTAAAGAGTTCCTGTAGATCATAATACGCAACAACCGCAAGATTTTCTTGTAATACACATGCAATATGCATATAAATAGGATTTAGATGGCAGGCAGGGTATCATACTTTTTTTTTTCTGGCAATAAATAAAATTAAAAGCTTTCTTTCTAGCAAGTTCATATACGAAATTGATTTTTCTAGATAGATATGCAGGAGGCCTAGAGCTCAAAACTAGTATAACAGTTTACAGTCATAGCTGGCCAACAATTAATATTTCCTTCATTTCACATAAGGTATAACCTTTTTTTAAGCATACTTACATTTTACACTTGTTCTTTCATGCTAATAAAAACATTCCTACAGAATTCAAACAAGAACACACTCAAATACATACTGAAGCATAAAATATTGAGCAATTTAAAAGCAATGTACACACATTAATTTACATCACATATTTACAAAACACATTTTTAAAAGAAACAAAAGCATTCATTTAAATACAAGGTGGGGCACGGTTTAGTATATTAAAAAAATAATCCTGGAAGAAGAAGCCTCTGTCCTTATGTCCAGAGAAGCTACAAGTCTGTTTTCTGCAGTTTGAGTGGTTAAGATAAAGAATATGAAGAACGAAGGCTTGAATAGTAGTCTCATGCTGTAAACATCTGAGTGGTACTGCTGAGTGGTAGCTGCTGGCTTTTCTTTCAGAACAAAATGTATGGTACATACAATCACTTTTCATCCCAAATACACATCATTAAATGGTCAAAAAAATCTCTAATTTTAAGCTGCTGCTTGTTGGTTTGGTTTTGTTTTATAGTGTGTATTAGAAGCCTCCAGTGTTACAAGTTTATTCTGGTAGGGTAGCTTGTCACTCCACTTCCATCAATAGTCTCTAACAGGAGCGAGTTCTGGTATGAGATTAACAGTTATATTTTTATACAATCTACTGACAAGTATTTTAGGAGTATATATTAAATTGTTCAACCCATCAATATACTGACGCTCTCTGGAATACCTCAGAAGTTTATATCTGCAGAGGAAGTTGGAAGAAGAAAACACGAGAAAGATTTTTCAAGAAACAATTCAACTGATGTTAGACAAAATACTGTAAGCCATTTCATTTTGAAATACACTTTAAATTCTGAAACTACCTCTCAACCCTTTGAAATTACCAAATTACCTACCTAAGCTTTAAAAGCAAGCCACTTTCTGTTTTTTAATACACTTGAATTTTATGTTCACATATTTAAGTTAACATTAAGACTAAATAACCAAGAAGGCATCCAATATGCATACTTTTTATAGTCCCAATCTGAACTGATTTTTAAAGAATATTCAATTTCTTCATGTTCTTTTGCTATAAAAGAAATCAACTGCAGAGCTCAGAGAAGACTGACGAACCTTCACTGTTAATCATTATACATTTAAATATCTGAATTGTCTTTCATTTCATTTTTGAAACTCCTCCATTTGCAAACATCTGAATTTGAGGCGATAAAAAAACCCTCCCCCAGATTATTGATATATACATTCTAGTTTCATACCCTGTGTTTACTCATGTCTACTATTTTAAAATGTTGAACAAAGCAGAAAACAAAGGTGGTCTCGGAAGGAGATAGCCATTGGTAACAGAATCGAGCAGTATTTCTAATTATCTGCAGACACAAACCATAAATCCTCATTTTGCATTTCACATTCTAATTTCTAGGTGTAGCTCATGCTGCATTCTGGTTGCTATTCCAACCTGTCCTATCTTTGTAGCAAAAGAAAGGAACCCAAAGAGAAAAAGTTCATGTCAATCTAAGCAGGAAATGAGAAGCATATCTCAGAAAAGAATGAAATATGACAAAAGAAACCAATCCTTTAAAAGGAGTTTTAAAGTCTGTTTTGACACAGGAGTCACCTCCCTTAGCTGTACTGCCTCCTTTTGCACAATATCCAAATTAACCAACTAATGGAGCCCTGCCAGTACTAATGCCCAAATTATTAGGGAACAATAACATTCTTCATCAAAGATTATGATGATAATATCTTCTGACACACCAACCTGGTCTCTCTCATGGTTAAATAAGAAAGATCTGAACACTAAACATACTGTGGTTAAGAAAATACCAAGTGTAGCACAAAAGAGGAAGTAACACTGATGAGCACTGACTGCTTGTTTGTACGCGTGGAAGATTCGTACGTGTGTACGAAACAAATTTACAGCTTTAGCTCTAGTTTTTGAACAGTTCTCTGTTTTTCTTACCGTCCTAAAAATTGGACTTCACCTCTGTGATGATGAGGAATGGATTTGTACTTCCCTAAATCTCCCTCTGGTCTTGTTACATTGTACCCAGCATAGTGAACCCTGCAGGATAACACAAACATTTGTATGAAGAGTAGAAAAAAACCCAAAGGTTTTACAAGTCACAGCTAAAGTTAAAAATATGCATCAGATCTTTAAAGGCTAAAACTTCACGTTCACTCACATTCTCTCCCTAAAAGACCCAAAACACTCCCAACCCAACTAAAAAAAGCTGGCAAAACGTAGTAATTCCACATTTAGGACTTCCTGCTTTGTTCTTATAGGACAACAGCATAAAAAGGTATGAATATAGTACAGAAAAGGAATCAAAACATACACGTCTAAAGTCTATCTCTTTATATATAAACTTAGGCAGACACTTTGTTTCAACAGCTCAAGTGGAACATTTTACGTTTGTTTACTGTGAACAGGTAGTAACACATTGAGCATTGTCCAGTTTGCAACTATCAACACAGTCACAAAATAACCTCTAAAACACTGCTTTTAAGATATGAAAGATACTTAAACTTATGCTTACTCTACATGTCTGTGGGATGGTATTCCATAATGCTAGCAGCATAAGAAAAACATAAATTAAAATCAAAAAGCAACATACAGAAGACTAGAAGGAATGAGACTAAATATGATTATACACTGTTACTTATTATTATATCCATTATTTGTTAACAGACCTTTCTCTTAAAAGCCTGTTAACTGTTCCCAGGCCAAGAAAAAAAGAACATCATACTTATCCCTTCCAATAGTATGTTCAGATATTTCTGTAGTGAAGTCTTTAGAAATGTTAGACTTTGTTCATTTCAAACAAATTTAAAAACAAAACAAAACAAAAAATGTACCAACTGACAGACACCTAATTGCTCTCAAAGGGTGGCTACCACAGAACAACGAGAACGGCATCAGCACGTAACACTCACCTGTTCCAAAGATCATCATCTTCTCCACCCCATCCCCAAAAGGCATTTGGAAACCCATTGATCTTCTTGAATTGTTCCACTGTCAGGCCACTTACACCACCGAAGAACTCATTGTATGGAAGACTGAAAACAAAAGAAATTCTGTATTATTAGGTGAACTTAAATCAGTAGCCCTCTCTTTGAACAATACCTTTCCAAAAAACAAGAACCTCAAATTAAGGATGTGAGCAGGTGCTGAATATATTCACTAAGGGAAACTGGTTCACAGAGTGGTAACATTAAGAAACATATGGAAGTTGAACAAAATGTTCACAGTAGTGTTTGATTTGCATAAAAGGTACTCTTCAGCTCCAGCTCAAATTAGTATCACTACATGAAACAGGAATCTGTCACGTATTTCAGATGTCTGATTTAGACCCATCACTGAAGTGCTAGGTGAAGCCCTCAAACTATAGTATTTTGCCACTATTCAACTGAAAAACCTCTCTTTAATCAACTGAAAAAAATACAAATCAGTAATGGATCAATTCAGTTATTTTAATTCATAACTATATTCTACAGAACCAGTAAAACTTGAGGAACAGTTTAACAGTACACATTCAACCACAGTGAAACACATACTTACATGTTTCCACACAGTTCTCCACTTTTTAGAAGCTAAACTTTTGAATCACAAGAATCTAGAGGCTCCTTTTGTCAGTAAGCATACAGCAATTGCTAACACATATTATTAAGTAACAAACAGTTGGCCAACAAGAAGAGCCACTATAGCTATATAACAACATATAAAGGCTCAGGCAATGTGATCTCCAGTTCTCAAAACACTGTCAATCTAAACAAAAACAAACAGAAGAGTCTATATTTACACTTCCATCTACTTCCATCAATATTGACTTGCATCATTAACCCAGAGGCTGCTAGAGTAGTATGTTCCTCTTTCATGAAATAAAAATAATCAAACACATTTTTCAGCAGACACTTCCAAATCTGGAACCTTCAAGGAGTTAGGACTATGTACAAAAAGATGTGTCCTAAGCAATGCTACAATTACCAGACTGAAGCACAAATAACTCCAGAATGCAAGAGGAAAGAGAGTAACACAGTCATGTAATTTCTGATCTCTGTGGAAACATGGGATTCAACCAAATCTTAATAGTTTTTGGGGAGGGTTGTTCCTGTATAACCCTTTCAGCATTCAACTGAAATAACAGGTGTTTTAGAACTCCCCCAAAACCACAAAACACACCACCCACCTGCCAAAACAAACAACAAAACCCCAACAACCACCCAAATACAACCCATCGGCCAAAAATAAAACCTGGCGTATGACAGTTAATGGAACTGTTTGAGGTTTTTACTCATATGTATGTGGTTGCACATGAACTTTTTTT
>JANHGN010010046.1:0-67798 GCA_024605025.1 Megaceryle maxima | reverse complement strand
TCTGGCAGGGGGGTTGGACTCAAAGATCTCCAAGGTCCCTTCCAACCCCTGACACCCTGTGATACCCTGTGATACCTGTGATCCTGCACTCTCCGCCAGTATTTTAAATATTTGTATTTGGGTGGAGATGGGAAAAGAAATACAGAAAAGAAATACAGGTGTAAGCCCACGTGTTGTTTCTAAAACGTGTCAAATAATCTCTTATTTGTAACGCTACCAGACTTTCCTCCGATACATTGATTTAAGTTCTTAAAAGGACATCAGTATTTGTACGTCCGCCTCAGGTTAGGTTGTAGTTTATAGCAGGTCTTAAGCCCTGCTGATAATCCCATTGCATAAACTGTGCCATAGTGTCGTTCTAACATCATAGCAAGATCTGTAGCACCTCAGTAAAATTGAGGCTGTTCTGTTCCAGGCTTCCTTCTTACTTGGAGAAAGTCCCGGTGACTGCTCCTGTTTCCTAACCTACTGCATTTCTATTTTGTCCATGCAGCAGATGGGGGCTCTGTGCTGACTGCCACATTTTTTGCAACTGAAATATTTTTCATTGCATTCAGAGCATATGGCTGGTTATATATCATGCAATCTCAGCATTGGTAACCCCCAGTCTCTATAAGCTGGTTTTGCCAAGCAGAGGAGCTAGACATTCCAGCTATGCATCCCTACCCCCTGCCTCCCCTCCACAGTGGATCTGGTCTTTCTACTACATTGGCTCTAAACTTTCCTTTTTAACTGAGATCCATCCCTTTTTATGTTGCCCCTTAATACTATAGCAAAACATTTGAAAAGGCAGACAGAAATCTGTTTCTCTGCTTGCATATAGAAAGGCTAATTTAATCTGACTGCACATCCTCTCCTGTTCACCCACATTGCGTCCCATTTTCCCACCTTTGAAGTGAATCCTTCAGATCCCTAAAGATCTGAAAGATCTTTAAACAGCCTTGGATAAATGAATCCGTTCTTGCACTCATCTATTATCACTGCTGTCTGAAAGCTAGGATGAGAAAATTTGCCCAAAACCTGAGGATAGATGGAATTAGCAAGAAGGGGATTAAAGAGCTAGCTAGCTCCAGGTACTGCTGTCTGGACCACAGCTGTGGGGAGCCCTTGCAGCAAGTGATGTTCCAGCATCTTGGAGCATCATCCTTCCAGTCGTAACATTGTTCGATCACCTGACAGACTGGGATTGCAGAGGTGCTCACTCATCTTGGAAGAAAGCAGCTTTCCTGTTGCTCAGCCTTGCAGTACAGGGATATAAGAGGAGGGGGAGGCCTCAACAGGAAGAAACCACAAAAATTCAAAGCAGTGGGGCTGCTTTTCTGTGCTCTGCTCAGCAAGACTTAATTCTTCCCCAAGGGTCTTCTGCAACCCCTGGCATGATCAAGGCCTCTCTATATCAGACACCATTCTCACATCTAAGAGAGATTTTCTGACTCAAGAGACTACATAGAGGAAGAGCTAATAATGAAAGACTGGGTTCTGTTTCTAAACCAGCAGGATAACAAGCACATCTTGCCAGTTTCACTTTTCACCACACACATACTAATTATACTGTAAATTATTTTTTGGTATGTTATATAGGCAAAGGAAAAGATTAATCACCATTTTTTCCTATTTTTTTAATAGCAAGAACAAGCTCCTTCCTGTCAGTACACAACCTCAGCAGTGAAAGAAATTGTTCAGGTGCAGGTGTGCTTCAAACAAATGTTTGTTCTCAAAATAGCATCTTCCTCCTTAGCATCTGACATGCTGCTGTTGTGTCTGCAAAACGTACACACAGACATATGCACAAACTTTTTTTTTAAACCAGTTTTCCCAAGTCGCTGCCTAATGTAAGAGTTAGTGATATGTGAAGACTCAAAGCCTAATTAGCCAGGTTGATTTTAGCAAGGAAGAGAAAGCTCTTAAATTTGTGGGAGAGGGAAGAAGCTGACCTACTTTATGTATATACTGGTGGTCTCATTTTAGGTGTTTTTGCAGTCTTCCTAAAGGCAGTGGCCAAATTCCCTATGTAGCCAATGTAGAAAGGCTTTGTGTATTTACATACTGCTTAATTTAAGTGCTTCAACTTGGGTTTCAATATCTCCCTCTTAAAGAAAAATGATTTCTCACAGCCTTTTAGACAGGCAACAGAAAATGGAAATAAACTTAACCCGTTTCAAAAATCTTAAAATATCTACTCAGAAACACTTTAAAGTCTAATATACAGAAAGAATGGGGAGAGGTGACTTCTCCATCACTCATTGTCTTCAAATCCAGACTGGCTACCTTTTTGGAAGATAAATTTAAATGAAAAACACATTATCTGCAGAATTCAGTGTAGAGACAAAAAGGCGAAGTGCAATGGACTATCAAAATGTGCTGCTCTGACGTGATCTTAATTCTGGTGTTGGAAGGAATGTGAATCAGTGAAGAGGTGCCTGTGCAAGGGCTGGGGCTGCCCAGAAGAGCTCCCCAACTCTGGGGACATGTTGTAGCTGTGCTTGACTCCTGCCAGGGCAAGGCCCAGTCCTATCTCCCTCATTCCCAACCACCCACTTCCTTTTGTACACTGTTTTCTGTGGGAAGAAATGTGCACACACAGGTCAGGGAAGAGCCACAAAACATTCTTGCCACATCCTAGTGAGGCCAAAGGACTGCAGGCTACATATATTCCATCATATACCTGTAGAGTGAAGGAATAGGCTGTAGCCCCTGTATTTCATTTTGAGCTCACTTCTTAGATACTTCAAACCCTGGAAGGCACTACTGGAATGCCAACACTGTTATATGCTTGCGATGATCTGAATAGACGCCTGGATTTAGTAGTGGTTTTTTATTGTTACAGATGACCCAGCAGATGGTTTAAATAAAAATACTTCAAATTATGAATAGCTCATTAATTCTTCATCTCACTTTAAAGGTTTGCTTTTCTGAATCTGCATTGTGCCATGGGTTTCTTGTGCGTGTTTTTTTTTCCCTCTGGTATACAAACCACCAAATCTACAAGTTGCTTTCAGAATAATCACATCTACCTGTGGAGTGTGAATACTCCTGCCAGTACACATGGGCATTTCCCCTGCTTTCTCTTCCTACAAACAGACATTCACTGTAAAGTTAATGTACATATATCTTTGGAGCCAAAAGGGAAATCTGGGGGTTTTGGTGGAACAAATGGGGTTTTGTTTTTCATTCATCCAGCTCTAATTAAAATGAATATCATTTTGGCTCATACTAACACCACTAACTGTAAGAAAATTGTAGTTCAAACTTCCAGCTTGCTAAGCAGAGATGCTGCTGCACATATGGTACATGTGATCACTGAGTGTTCCCGATAAAAGGCCATATGCGCTACAACAACTCTGCAACAAAGACAGTGATGCCTTAGCCTCTCTCGTTGTTGTTGTTGGTAACTTCTTTCTCAGTTTCACTCTACTTTTAACTATGAGATCGTTGCTGTCTCGCTCCCCCTTATGCCTGCTCTCTTCTCACAGTCATCACAGTTCCTCTAGTAACCACCACTCAGGTCATTTTGTCTTTATAACCTGGATTCACGCCGATGTCAGCAGTGCTCTCCTTCCACTGCACCACGCTGGCAGGCCTGCAGGCTGGTGGTACAAAGGTGTTTTCTTTTGCATTCTGTTGCAATGAACAGAACTTTAAACTTCATTCTTAAAAGGTACCAAACCTGACTGCTGAACATGCCAACAGAGGCATGAGCTGCCAGCAGACAACAGATCTAGCTGCAGCAGCATGCGCTCTCGGGGCTGCCGACATGAGCAATGGGAGGGGAGCAGCTGGGATGAGCTGGGCAACAGTGCTGCACAGATGCCTTCAGGCACAGGGACTGCAATACCACTCCACATACTCTGTCCGTTTGAGGTCATATTGGGTCTCCAAAATAGAGACAAGACACAGCTCCTGGCAACAGAAGCCAACAGCCCCAGGCCACAAAACTCACATGGGAACAAACACTGCTGTCACTCATCACTAATTAGTGTCCTTGCTGGACTGCTTTTAAATGCAGAGGCCAAGATATTCTTGCAAAGTTCAACCCAAATACACAGAACACATCTCCCTGACTTGTGCTTTTATGAGCTCCTTCAAATCAAGTGTAATTCATCAGCCCATTCTTGCAGCCCTCTTTTGATCACAGAAGTCTTATTATACAAAAGCAGTGTGACCAATAACTGTTGTTACCAGTATTCTCCAAATATATCATATTCTTACTACAGCAGTGCCATTAATAACCACTGTCACACCATGCAGTCCTTTGGGAAACTGCACTACCTGCCAGTAAGAAACTTTTCTTCATGCTGCTTTCTAAGAGGTCATTAAATGTCTTACACAAAAATACATACAACAGGAAACATACTTCCTGGTTTGGGGTTTTTTTTTTTGTAACTTGATTTTAAATAGAAGTGTCTCTTTTTTGTTGTTTGCTTCCTTGATAGGTCCTATGGCTGTTGCTCATAAGGTGTGAAATATTCCCTTCCATCGCTTTCAAATTATTTTAAAATCTAGTGCTTAAGTTACCCTTCCCCTGAGGTTAACCCATTTTAATTAAGTTTTAGGTGCTTACTTTGTTTCTTTAATTTTTCTCATTTATCTCCTAAATCTCTTTCCTTGCTTTAGCATACCCTTTGGAAGACACATGCCCAGAACACATGAAGAATACTAATTACCACTGGTACAAGTATAACAGTTTAAAGGCATTGAATCAGAATTAGTGGGTTTCTGAAATGCAAAGCACATGCCAAAGCAAATTCACTTGCTGGAAAAGATAGGGTATAGGTAAGAAACCGAGGGGAGTGTTGCTTTGGTGGCCATTTTATGCCTGCAGGTGTCTGACAGAAATTAAATACACTACCTGTAGTGAAAGGTTGATACATGACAAACATGAGAGTATCCTTCCTTTCACAAATGCCCTTTAAGCAGAAAAAGAAGATTTGGCCACATATTGTAACAGCTTGTATTTTGTTACTTCCCGTCTGCAAGTTCTGTATCTTTAGTATACCAAATGTAAAAAGGGATAAAAAAAAATAGAACTACACTAAAACTTAGTTTATGTAACACTAATTTAATAGGGAGCTATTAAAGGACAGCTAAAATAGAAACATGCCCTTTAGCCCAGAACTTAATTTCAGCTGAACTTGTGCTCTTTCCAACAGGAGGCCCACACTAATTCTTGAAAAAATAACGTTTAAAGTTATGCTTACTTATTAGCAATATTTTCATCATTATTGAAAAAAAAAAAAGTTTTAAGCTTAAATCTTTAATCAAAAAAATACCCTCAGACATATGACTGCTATTAATCTTGCCTTGAAAATTATTCACTATTAAAAAGCTGTTGCTTATCAGGATAGTATTAATTTTTTTCTTAATTTATTTTTATTTATTTATTGTTATTTTGTTTGGTTTAATGCCTGCTATTTTTTTCAGAAACTTCATCCCTTGATTTTATTGAAAAGAGCTAAGCTTTCTCTTGGGAGAGAATTTACAGCACGAAAGGTGCTTCAATTTGTGTTAAGTGTAAATAACACAGGTGATCTCACTATCAGTGTGACTTTTAGATACAAAGATCCCATAACCTACAATATCTTTTTGATAGCACCTTCCTCACAGAAGAAATTCTATACTTGAAAATGCAGCTTAAAGGGTCACCTTTGGCTCATTAAAACATAAAATATAAACTGAAAATATGATACATTGGTTTTGTTTTCCACAAAAAAAGGTGAACATGTTAACAAAAGCAAGAAAATTGAATAGGCTAAACACAATACAAAGGTCTTTATAAATATAATGGAAACAAATGAAAATGTAGGTAGATATATGTATAAACTTACATAGGCAACTATATTCAATACTAGTGTAACATCCAAAGAGATTCAAAAAGAAGGCCAAATGCTGGACACAAACCCCACAAGAATCAGCTGGTTGCAGGAACTGTGACTGCAGCCGTGGCATCCATGAACTCAGTGCTTTCAACACAAATTTTTTGGTGTGTTTCCATGAACTACGTACCTTGTCTTTCAAATGCTTAGTAAATGCAGTTATGCTTAGCCAGGACTCTTCCACAAAGGTGTCTCTGCTGACAGCTAAGCTACCGGACCGTGCTCCCTTTCTCTCCCTTTTCCATTGTGAGCAGCAGGCAGTGAAATCCAAGAGCTGTAAGCAAGTTTATTGCACACAGTAGATAAATATTTGTTGTACTGAGTCTCGGAGTTGCTCCTCTATTATTTTTTCCACTGTCATATTAAAACTGGATTAGGGTTTAATACTGCTTTTACTGTCACCACTTTGGATACACAACAGCACAGCGAGACTGTTAACATTTTGAAACACTTTCACACTCCTATAGCCGAAATGCCATTTCATTTGGTAGAGACACTAAATTCATCTGGAGGGAATAGAAGAAGAATAGATGTCCAGAGAAACCTGGTAAGGATGCAGAGCCTGCATCTTAGCTGATGAAAGTGATCCCCTGGCTTCCACTGTGGAACCAGGCACATCTATAACAAACAGGCGTGGGCTGTAAACTGGAACATGCCTTCAGCTCTTCCAAACTCTCAAACAAGTATTTCATATTTGTAGAGCTACTACACAGTTGGTTTTGGAAAGGTAGCTGACAGTTATTGTTCCACCAGTTAGAAATAGTATGTGACAGTTTAATAAAAAAAAAAAAAAAAAAAAAAAAGAAAAAAGGACCAAAAAGGCATAGAAGAATCAGCCCTAGAAACCAATCTTCACTTTCCTAATGTTAGTGTACTAAGTGGGGCAAAAAAAAAAATCTTTGTAACAAAATAATCACTGACAAAGAGCTCTGTTTACTTAGAAAAGGTCTCGACTTCTCTGAAGGAGTCAGGGGTCATTTGAAAATGAGGAAAAGCCTGCTGTGGTAACCAGTTCTGTGCACTTTATCACAAGCTGTAGGAATTTCCCATAATTATGCTTTGCAAGTAAATTACCATCAACATAACAAACATACCAGGCATTAAATGTGAACAGAGATATTTCTGAGATCTTTGAAAAGGGAGAAAATATAATGTGATTAGAGTTGCTCAGAAGATAGCCATAAAAGGACCTCCTGTTTTGAAAGGATTTTGCCCACATCTGCCAAGAATATAAAGAACAGAAACTGAGATTTCTGCAGGGCCTTTGACGCAAGGAGCTTACAGAACAAAAGGGGAATTCCTTTCTAGTTATCCAGGTTTTTATTTTATAATCAGAGACTCGAGGGCAATGATCCAACTTTAAGCCATGCCCCTTGGTGAGGGATGGTGCTGACGTTCGTGACACCCATTAGGTGCCCATGGTCATCCACCCAATATGATATACTCAAAATCCCTCGGGGCTGGCACAGGGAGACCTGCTTTGCACACTTCTCTTAGAGGGGTAACCTGAGCAGTGCTTCTCCAACAGTAGTGCTGGAACTGTTGCCATTCAGGCAAAACCTGGTTTTAGTATTAACTTAGCAGTTTCGAAACGCATCCATTTTTCCTGTTACTTAATGTACTAACTTGGTATGTGTCTAACTACAATTACTTTTATTTGGAGTGGATGACTGCTTAGTAATTTAATGAGTAATTAAAGATCTGTTTGTCTGAGTTAAAATAGCTTCCCTGTAAATGTGGAGTTAATTGCTGTGCTAACAGTGCGTCTTATTGAAGGGCAGCTCTTCTAGTCCCAAGCTCTTAACTTGCAACAGTCACAAACTGTAAAGGACTGAATTGCATGCTTGGAAACTAATAAATAACAGAACAAAACAATACATAGGTCAATGTCCCATTTGCAAGATTTGAAGCAGATGAGGAGGCCAGAAGTGGCCAAGTCTGCCTGGAGTTAAAGAGCAGAAGAGTAGAACGCAGCTCCTGCTCTTTCTTCCGTCTCTTCCCTGTAGCCAAATTTAAAGTCTGCGTACACTTGTGGATTGTTGCCTCTGTTTAAGAGCAAATTAATTACAGACACATCGGAAATGTGAATGAATTAAAACCCTCTTCACACACTCTTGCTTCATGTATTTATGTCCTCTGTTTTGAATTTTCTGAGAGAAAATGAACAATTGTAACTACATGGTTTGTGACGCAGAATTTCCTAGCGACGGTAAGTAGCCGTGCTACAGCTGACGCATGGCTGTGAGAAGACATCATCCAACCAGGCAGACAGAAGCTTGTAAAGGAATAATTGAAAGGATTAAGGGGGAGCACCATATGCTCACAATTTGGATCTGGCCACAGGCAGTACAGAGTATGCAGAGTTTTCAGGACAGCACAAGGCCAGTAAAGGTCACGGGTGCTGATATCTGCAGAAACCAAGAGAATCCATCTCAAATGAAAAAGAGTAGCCGTATGTAGGATATGGGCATTGCTTGATGAAGGATCTGGACAGATGAGCCCTAGAGGATTCTGCTGCATTTGTCTGTGACATTTCTGTAAAAGCAGCTGTGAGCAGCTGAGGACAGATCAGGAATTGTTCCTCTGCCTCAGCCACTATTGTCTGCAGCCCGGTTCTCAAGCTAAAACACTTCATCTCTATGGGTTTTCTGCTGAAACTAGGACTTCTAACTGAAGTATTGATAATGAAGAGATGTACCCTGCTCTGATGCTGTTGCAGCAGAACAGGGAGAGCTGGGCTGCTCCACTTTGGGCAGCACTGCCAGGCCAGGATCCTGTGCTAGCTCAGCTTTTAAGGTCCAGGAGGACATGGAAGGATGGTTTTGTTAGGGCAGCATTGCTAGCTCACCACAGACTTGGTGTGCAATAGCAAGTGCCTGCTGCATTGCTATACCTCAAGCACACAAATGGAATCAAGGGAGAGAAAACTTCTTCCAGGTCCTGCTCATACACACCAGCCTGGCCTGGAAGAGGGGATTAAGCCTGCTGACTCACAGGCTTCCATTTTCTTTCTTTTTATCATACAACTAGAAACAACACATCTGAAGAAATAAACCTCATAAAACCCAGAAATGCTTACTGTCACTGTGTCCTTTTACTCTGAAATAAGTGGTTAAACACTTTCCAAACTGTCCGAACACCAAAGACGCTCTTGTGACAAAGTTCAGTGAAAAACTCAACTCTTCAGCATACTGAACTCTTTACTCCAAGCTCATAGCCAAGAACAGAACACACTGGAAGAGCCTACACACTGACAGCACAGCAGAGGTAAAGCAATGCTTGCCTGCTATATAAGGAATAGATTTTCAGGCTTGCAATCACAGCAAAAGGAGGAAGATGGACTAATAAAGTACTATAAATACAGAAGTGTTTATAGGACATGTTATATAACACTTCTTCTTGAGCTTCGTGCCCTCCCCTTCACTGACAAACGCCACAAAACATTTTCTCTTACCGCCTCTTTATATTAAAAGGAATCTAATTTTAAAGACAGAAACTGGGCCAATACCTCATCATTTAAACCTACAAATTAGCATTCACATGACATTTTCAATGTGTTTTGTTTGCTGTTTCTACCATACTTTTTTTTTTCCTCCCAAATAGTGTGCATTTTTTTTCCTGTTTGCAGAGTAATGCTGAAAGCAGTAGTATTTCAACAATTTCAGAATGCACTTGAGAAGAAAACAAAAATGTATTTCAAAAATGTAGGATTTGGAGGAATACATTAAAAGACTTAACTACTTTTTAAAGATAGGCAGGGTAATACATGTCAACTGTCGTTCTTTGCAAAGAAATTTAAAGAAACAAGATTATGAGTTTAAAATAAAAGATATGAACAGCTGCTAAACAAAGAATCCAGAAGTCACAACAGAATAAAGTCTTTTCTTAATATATTGCAAGGAAGACAGTCTGGGTTTGCCTGGTTAACATGAATAAATGATAGCTAGATCCCTATGTAATCCTGAAGTTAAAAAAAAAAAAAAAAAAGAAGAAGCAAATAGCGTGCCACTTCACCCCAACCCATCCTAAAGAGTGAATACAGCAATTATGCTGCTATCTCAGGAAGGTCTAACTGCCATGCTAGTATGTGCTATTGCCTTACATGTTTTCAATGTACTAAAGGTCTTGCCATTTTTTTTTCCAGAAAGATGCAGGTTATGATAAATAGATTTGCTACCTCTGGTCTTTAAGGACAGTTTTTCTAAATAGTTTGATTTATAATTGCTCGGTCCTGTGCCGGAAAGGAAGAGAAAGCCAGCCACATAGGAAATAGCCGACAAAAAGCCCATGCTGAGGGAGTGCATCCCTGGAGTACATACATGGGAGGGAGCCAGCTTTGTAGCACAGCAAGAGGTTCAGCTGGCAGCACACCAGGAACATTTTGCTCCCAACTCAGAGCAAGTATGGGAAGAGGTTGGAAAATACAGCACCTTCACAATATGTCATTTCTCATAGTAACTAAAAGCTGTTGTGGCTTGAAGGAAGAATATAGGGAAAAAAAAAAAAGGCAGCAGGAAAGAAAGCATATGGAAAACACAGGAGGAAAAGAGAAAAGTGCAAATCTAGTCAAAGCAAATGCCTGCCCAAGGTTTGTTTTCACCCACGCATGTCTTACATTGGGTTTTACTGACCAGGTGCATCAATGTCTCCATACAAAAAGACATGTCAGGGCTCAGAGCAGGGTCTCAGTTAGGAGGTGACACACAGCAATTTGTACCTGGTGAGAGCATGCTGTACAGATTATATCTATTGTGAATGATACAGTCTCTCCTTTTTACAGATATTAGAACTGCTAATTTGCTCTGCTATTCCCAATTTACTCTGACATCAGTTTCTCCATTTTCCACAGAACTGTCATCTTTCCATTTCTTCAGCAAATACCTTCCCCCCACTTTCCTTTTCTTTACCATCCCTCTTTCGTCACCTGAAAAACTCAGTTAAAGGTGTAAGGAGAGTTTCTCCTTGACCTCTACTAGGAGCACTTCTATTAAAGCTCTATTTGCTCTCCTCCCTGCAGTGTGGGGAGCTCCTCTCCCTCACACTGCTTCTATCCCATGGCTGCCAAGCTATGGACACACTGGGCAGGGAAATTGCAGCTGGGGCAGCAGAAACACCTGGCATCAGGCTGAAGTGCAAAGCTGGCCAGGGAACAAATCCACCTTGTGATTGCATTCAAGGTTTCAAAATCTGGTTTTGTTTCAATGAGGAATCAAAACAAACCCTTTAAAACATTTCTATGAAACAGAATTGTGTTGACACATCTGTTTTCTAGCTGAAGACTTTTCTTATTACTCTCAGTTAAGACATGAGCAGGGACTCCATACTAGATCCTTCCAGTTAAATATTTTGTTCAATATTTCAGCTACACCAGAATAACATAATGTGTGCATTGATGACAAAAGTATAGTAGATGGGGGGGGGGGGGGGTGTTGAAGTTCTTAAGCCCCCAGTCTACCGATGAGTGGAGAGAGCAGCTGCAGCCTTCAAGAGAGGAATAAAAGGGATCACAGCCAGAAGCCTTTGACCTACCTGCAGTCAGTACTATCAGGCTATCTTGTCCCTTTTTCCCTGTCATTCTTCATTATCTCTGTCACTTGTATTTGCCATAAATTAACCTAGCATTGGTGCCAACACTGAAGAAAGTTTGGAGTGCACATCACCTTTCCTAAATAGATCTGCTTGCTCTGCTATTAAAAAGGGGAACTAAATGATGCATCCGTCTTCCAAAACACAGGAACTCACTGGCATCAGTGTATCAATGCCCTTGATTTTTTGAGCATGCATTTAATGGAAGCTATGTTCTGCAAGACCACAAAATACAATTCCATTCTTCAGATTAAACATTTCTTATTCTTTTCCCAGTAACAGCTTCTTTTCTTTCTAACTCTGTGAAAGACCATGATTTTTTAACTGGCTTTCTCTTAAGGTTGCTGCTCAGATATGTTACATATGAAAAGCCCAGTAAGTCACAAAAAATTCTTTGTCACTACTCTGTGTGTACCTACAAATAAACTACCTTAGACTCCCTTAGAAATTAAAATTCAAAGAAAGAAAGATGCAAATTATTAAATTGTTCATTAAAAAATAAGTTGGTTAATGCATGATGAAAGGATACTTCACGTGCACTTATTTCTCAGGAAGAAAGGAAATCTGAAATCACAATACACGTTCCAAGCTCTATTTCACAAGGGTTAATTTAGTACTTGGCAATGAAATGGAAAATTATTTCAGATTTGAAGAAAGCAGGGCTAGGAGAGAAAGAACCAACTTGCAGTAAATGCAACCTTGTTTGAGGTCTTAGGGTGACATCTGAGTCTGTTGTCTTATGAGCTGCTGAAACCATTCCACGTGAGAAAGAAATATGAGGTATTGGGGTCCCAGCCGGCATCAAAAACATGAAAAATCGAGGTTCATCTGAGGTATAAAATTACATTTAAAGCTAAGTATTTTTTCCACTTAAGTTTCACATATAAAAGTAATTCGGCTTTGTAAAAACCTTAACAAGGGGTCTGTTTAGGCACTCACTGTTAAAACCAGGAACCTTCTTATTTTTATTACTCTATTAATTCAAGTAAAAATAATTTTAAAAAAAGTGTTATTTCAGTTTTGTCTGTTACTGATGGGATACTACATTATGATGAAAGTTACTTGGAAATACTTTTTTAAACTGTCGGTAAGAATTAAACGTTTACCAAGTAGAGAACCAAAAACTCCTGCTTTTTCTTATTGAGAAGTCTGAACTTCAAATTTTCATGGTTGTTTTTCCTATCCCCTCATCTGTAGAAGTCTTTGGAGTCCAATAGGGATTCTGAGGATAAATACACTGAACATTTTGTCTTTGGTATTTCCTCAGAAGCAAAGGACATAATGTTAGATAAAGAGTTACTCATTTCTGTGATCTGTCAACTCATTCCAGCATAAGGAATAATATTAAGTGTTTCACAGAGAAAAACAGATTTCAAGTCCCTTGATTTGGACAAACTGTCATTGTATCTTCTTGATATCAAGTCTGGTATAGCAGCCCAATTTCAAGAATGACTTCTATGGATTTGGCTCAAAGAGTTGAAATTTGAGCTGGACAGAAATAACATCTCTAAAACATTTGCTGATATGTAAATATTATTTTTAAAGTCTATTTCCAAACACTGATCCATGCAGCTCTTGATGCTTCACAGCCAAGCAGAGTTCACCCAGTGCTGGGCAGTTCCTCCTTGTCCTTGGGAAGAGGTATAGAGCCAATGGAAAGGAGAGACAAAACCAGCAGCAAAATAAAATGCTGTGCTTTCTTCTTCCTCTCCCCTAACGAGCCAATTTACAACAGACAAATGTTTTTTAATGTTACCTCAGCACATACACCATTCCTTTTGCTTCACTTGGGAAGATAAGGGGTGGGGGGGAAAGCATCACAGAGGCAAACAAGACAAACCAGCATCAGTAAGATACAGTCCATATTACTGAAATACTGGAATATTTCAGAGCACAAGAATAGCAGCAGAATCTTTGCAGAAAGCACAGTTTCACTGTAAGCTGTGCTGGACACACAACACCCTCGTTGGGCTCATAATGAGATCACCCACGTGGAGTTTGTTTTTTGCCCTAGAGTCAGAGAAGCATGAGGAAGGGTCCCTTCCTTAGTGGAGCACAATGCTCACCTGAATTGATGCATTTCCTCCAACATCATCACCTGTCAGGACTCCGTGACTGCCACAGGCTTGAGGCCCTTGTCTGCCTCATGCAATATTGCCAGCATAGGCTGCAGAATCTCCCTTTTCAGGAGAAGGTGTAATAGGTAGACAGACCATAGACTAATTTTCACATCCTAGCCTAAGCTTGGTAAAATGAAAAGGTTTTGAAAAAAAAACCACAACACATAAAAAGCATTTAAATAAAATAAAGGGCATCTTTACAAGTCAAATTTCTATTTACAGCTCCTTTCAGAAGAAGATTGTTTCAGAAAGGTTTGGTTTCACATTTGTGTGTAGATGGGTGCTCCCACTACTGAAAAAGGTTAAATCAAAATTTCCAGACCTAAGTTCTTAAGCTCATAAATTAGAGCTTAGGCCCCAATATCAGTTTTCAAGGATTTTCAAGTAACCAGACAGAAGATACCGATATCACTGAAAGGCAGCTTACTACTCTGGGTGCCTGAGTGTGAATCTGCTTGAGCCTGGAACTCTGGCACAGAGCAGAATACCTGGTGCTGATGCTCCCTGGCCCCAAGTCTTCCACTCAGGACAAGACGGTACCGCTGTAGCCAACAATGTTCAGTAAAGCAAGATAAAAAGAAAGGAGAGCCGAAGAAATGTCAGAAATTAATAACTGGTCAGATCTAGGCTCCAACCAGATCAAAAAGCTTTTGTGCTGACAGTAGGTTGTTTTCAATGCTAAGAATGAAATATTTATCTTTATCCTTTGAAGCTGTGCCATTCACACCAATAAATACACAAGAGTCCTGAAATGGACACTCACTAAAAGCAAAATGACTACTCAAAATCAGTATCTTTCTAATTCAAACCACATTGTACACAGAAATTCTTCAGAGCTTTTTAAAGATAAAAGCAAAAAAAAAAAAAATAAAGGAAAGGGAGAAAACCAAAACAAAACAGTTATGCTTCTATGCACCAAGCAACAATGTAAACTAAAAAAATTATATCAAAGTGAACCACTAAATGGGTACACTTTCTGTAAATCAGGCCAGTACAAATTTCATAAAAGCTTCCCTTGTTAGAGGTACAAACCATCCGTTAAAAGAATAACATTGTCATGCCATAATATTATCATTTTCCCTGCTCCAGCTGAATGTGAAGTTGCCTTTAGCATTGAAACAACAATATCAGCTATCACAAAACTGTGTCTAGACTCATGACAGCACACTCTCTGAAGGCAGCCTGACACTGGGAACTGAAGGCTTAATTATGGGGGTACTGCTGAGATAGTTTTCTTCCAAGCATTGGGTTACTAGTGAACTGAATTTATTAAACAGGCACCTATAAAAGTGAATATCAGTTTACGATGGTTTTCTAACAAACATAATAATTAATCCTTGCACACTCTGCTTATATTTGGGAATTTAACTGTGTCATTCTGGTTTTTCCATGGTGTTTAGCAATGGGTTAGCCATTGAAATAATTACTTTTGGGTTTCCACACTTTATACTGAACTTCTAAATAGCCATCTATAAAAATAGTTCAGGTTATTCATTATAAGATCAAGATCAACAAATCAAGACTTTTTAATAAATTCCCACAATGCTTTTATTGTCAGATTTCATAGTCAAATTTGTGACCATCTGGCAGCTGCACAAATGACAAATCATGACACAAAGCCTTAGCTGATACCACAGGAAGCTGATACTTCAGGGCAGATAAAGGTCACAGTGGTAATTTATCAAATGTGTAACTATAGTTTTCTGTCATATTTATATATTTGGATTGTTAAGATAAAGGAAGCGAATGCCAAGGATATGCTTGAACATAAAAGGCAGAGCATATACAGGAACCACTCTCTACCTGCTTTCTAATTTCGAGAGAGGTCACGGGGGACTACACAGATCTCCATCCTGTGACAAGAACTACCAACTGTTTATATTTTTTGTTTGTTCCCATAAAATTAATGTTTATGAAGTTACCCCTGGTCAGATTGCTCACAGATACACAGAGTTATTTTACTACCAGAATGAATGGTGTCTGTATTCACCTGATCAATTTAATCTTACATCAGAAAGTAGACTAACTTAGGGCCACATTTTGAGAAGAGCCTAGAATCCAACAACTTTCATTAAAGCACCAAATTAAAAAGATTTTATGCTGTTTGTGTAAGCCCCATAGCTATTCACTTCTAGACATAACTTGAAAAAGACTCCACCTTGAATCCCCCTCCCAGACGTTCATTAATCAATCATGGAAAGAAGAAGAATGCATCTAGAGATTTCCCACAACTCATCCTGAAGTTTCCTCCTCCTGTCTGCTGCTATCATTTCCCATTTATGCAAAAACACTAGTGCCCTTCTTCTCTACCTTAAAGCATCTAGTCATGTATCAAAGCCTGGGGTTTTTTTGTTTTTTTTTTAAATCAAGAGAACTCCTGAAAGATATTGCCATGGGAATCAAAGTAGGGCATCAGAAAACTTGAAGTTGTATCATAACCAAAACATGTTCCAAGGCCAGTATCATAAGCTTGAAATTAAAAGGTATGCTAAAGTTTTTCATGAAGAGTTGCAGATGCCCCATTACCTCAGAGCTGAAAGCACTTGGACACATCTGAATGCTGCATAACTAACTTTGCATACATTTTATTTTCAGCCCTTTCCTAATTATGTGAAGAGCTTTTATAAGCTCCATGATTTATGAGAGAATTAATTATAGGTATTATAAACTACTGTACTCTTTTAAACAGAAAGGAGGGGGGAAATGGCCAAGAAAGTATGAAATTAATTCACAGCTGAATTTGAAAAGACATTAAACAGTAGTAAGGAATACAGTGCTGAAGTAGTTTACTGTATGTATTGGGGTCTAAAGGACAAAATTTCAAATACATATGGGGCTCTACACATGTTGTAAACTATCTACTTCCACAGAGTGGTGTTTGTTTTAGAGTAACACAAGGAAATGTTAATTCTCACCATATATGTGCAGGCAATTACAGAACAAATACAGAATAGATTTAACACAAGCAGTTTGAGAACAACACATTTGAAGGATTCTACATTTCAAGCTGCTTTTAAACATGCTGTCAGCTGCCTGGGTTACCGTGTTTTATTATGACTCGTAAAAGAAGAAAAATTTATTTTGCAAAAAAATGCAATGGCATGTCAGGTCCTTCCAGTGAGAGAAGACTGAAGCATGAAAAGGGGAGGAAGCTACGAAAAATACATTTGAATTCAGCTGTTCTGTTATGCAAGGTCATGTGCATAAAGAGCTAGTGGTCACATATCAGCTGCAGGTATGCAACATGAAGAAAAGACAAGCACTAAAGGAAAGATTCTTGTATTTATTAGCTCTGCTTTTAGGTCTCCCTCACAGCAAAAGTACCCTGAAAACCAGGCTTAGCAGCTCAAGTGATAACTCCTGCCTCTCAGATTCTTTACAGCAAACTAGCAAACTAGTTTCTGCATTCAGTTCTCCTGTAAGATGACAATTTGCCTTGGCTAGAAAGGTAACTGATGAAATTGCTTAGCTATGGCCTGAATACTTGCACCTCATAGAAAAGACATGACAAGGGACTCTGACATCAATTAATTTTCTTGCTAATTTACAAGTGAATTGCCTACTAGAAGCAAGGAAAGGACACATCAGACAGGTATATTAGAAGCTCTATGGTGAAATCTGTTGCTCACCATCATTTGAAGTGATAGGACTAAAACCTTCTAGAAGAGCATATGTAGTTTAAGATACACATGACAAAGCAAAGGACAATTTAGCCTTCAAAACTATCTTTCTTTCTAAGCCAAAGAGTATTCTGAAGTGTAAAATGTCTGCCACGTTTCCACAACATGACCTTCATTGACTTAACCTGTTTTCAGGACAGTACAGAGGGAGGACAGAACCCTGAAAAGTGAGACCTGCCTTTTGCTACTTCACCATCTGTTAGTGAGATGAAACAGTAACTTGATAAGCTTTCAGTCGCCATCTGCAATTCAAGCCTGGCAGCACTATGGATGCATTAGCAAAGGTGTCTATCCACAATTCAAACATCTATCCAAAGCTTTTTTTTAAATTATTTTTTCCTAGAGATCAACCAGAAAAGATTTATTGGCTGCATTTTTTTTTTTCCTTAATTAGAAAGGTATCTCTGATCAAAACCAGGGAACAAACATACTTTCTTCTGAAGCTTAGACTCAATATAATCAACTTATTCCATCAAATCTGGAAGTATCTTGTGGCAGAAGTCAGGGCATGAAAGTGAGAATTTTTTTATTGGAGATACAGTGGGAAAATAGTTGGGGGTTTTTTGTTCTTTCTTCTACTATATTTTGCTTCTGATTAGGTTTTAGTGTTGAAAATTGCCATGGCTTGAGAACGTACATTGCCTTTTTGCTACAGTGAATTGTCCCATGTAGAATCATACAGATTACAGAATTGCTTCTTCTTTGAAAGCAGTAAATCGAGATCAAGCAGGACAGCAGAGATTGGTTAACTTTAGATTTGAAAAGTAGGTTGTTTGTTGTTGGGCTTTTTTTTTATGAACATAGCTTCAACAGAACAGGTCTCTAAAAATAAGTCTGTATGAAAGAAAAGAAAAAACAACAAGAACCCTAAGAGTTACAAGGACAGAGATGAGAGCAAGTACATATTATTTTCTCTGCCATTATCACAGTCACTCTAGAGCAAACATGTCAAAGAGTTCTGAACGGGGCTAGCAAATGATGAATTTCTACCATGGCCTCTCACTCACACCAGGGAGCAGCAGCAGCACAGAGAAGAGAGGCAGTAACACATTGCTCTGCCAGGTGGCAGCTTCCTCGGGGACAGATTTTTGCAGCAAAGAACTGTCTTGGTAGTGTCTCAGCTCACCAGCAAGCTGATACAAAAAATACCCGAGGAAGCAACAAACTTCCTCACTAGTATCTTCAGCCAGCATCTCTTGAATAATACCTACTTTATTTCCAGGAGGGAAATCCCAGTCAAATATGCCTGACACTTGACTGGGAACGTAGTCCACTGGCCAAGTCTCTCTCCTCATCCTTTTACAGATCTGCTGGAGGGCATTAGCTCAACAACACTGCTCTTACACATTTAGTTGGTGGAATTAGTAGAACTGACTATGAGTCCTGATATGCTTTTTCAGTCATGTGTCTATAGGACTCGAGCAGCTTTCCAGTCTGTTGTAGATGCAGGAGCAAATTTGACCAAATTAATCAATTCACCTAAGCATTATCCTTTGGTATGTATAATGTCTCACAGAATGAAATTTCTTTCTTTCTCCAGATATGGTTGCATCATTTTAATGTTTACATCAAGGCCAACAATATAATCTAGATTAAACTGGAACTAAGAGTGTCCTGAAGAGGTGCAAGTCTATCACTCCAAATTATAAGCAATCACCAATTAAGAGAAACATTCCCTTATGAATAGATTATTGCATGTGATCTTACAACTGCATTTCCTACACTTTTAAGAATTATTTGCTTCTTGTCACAGTCATCTATGGTAACATACTACTGATCTAATTCAGCATGACAGTATGTGTATTTCACTATAAAAGTAATTCTCTATATTTTCATTATGCATGTGAGTAAAAATAACTTTTTTTCTTTCTTCCACGCCCTCCCCCCACAACGAAAAGAGTTCATTGCAATTCATTTACCTTAAGCAACACACTAATTTTACTATGACAGCCAAAGATTGTACTCCCTTGGCACCAGGAAGTACACAGTGCCAGCCTTGTTCCTGCTCTGCAGAGTCTTGCTGACTGATTAGCATTAGGTGACTTCAAGTCTCAAAGGTTTTACTAAATTTCAAATATATTCATATCTCCTTGGCCAAGGGATCAGCTCATTCTCTAGAGGTTTCCAATTTTTAAATGGTTCTGAAACACTTCTAAAACATCCTGCAAAAAAAGCAGGGATGTCACTCAGAAAGGAAGGGTTTAAGATGTGTGGAGCACTACTGAGCTGAGGCACATCTGTTTCCACAGCACACTACTGTGTGGCAAGCATTTCATATTGGAATAATGTTTAGCTAACTTGATTCTGCTAGGGTAAAGAGTGGCAGTTACCTTAAACATCTTGAACGATTTGCTAGCAGAGTAGTACCTGCCTTTTCAATAAATCTAGCGAATCTTTACAGGAAACCTTCTGCACACCTGTTATGGGCTAGAAGCAGCTTTCCACAGGAGTCACAGAATTGAAAAACGCAAGTGTGAACACATCAAAGACTTCCAGCATTTCCTGTTGCTAACAAGTCTCTTCTGATGCAGTTAGAACAGTAGGGTCACATTTTTATGACATCCAAGGTGTTTCAATCAATTAACAACCAGGTCTAAAAAAATTCCAGTTTTCACAGGTAATCTAAAGAGGTTATCCAAATTTTACTTGTGTAAACATGTGCAGGCACAGAAAGTTTGAGCATTTGGGTGCATGAACTCAGATTTAGAAAGGAAAAGAATGACAAACAGGTTCACCTCTTTTTGGTTATTCAGGCCTCTGAACTACCTGAAATATTCTGTCCTCCTAGGGAGGAGGGAAACAATTCCTCAGCATTAGTCCACAAAAACATGATTTAAAATCACAACCAAAACATGGAATTAAATCGACCCACATGACAGAGCAGTAAGAAGTTTTATTTTCAAACACACACCATGCCTCTGCTTCTCTTCTTCAGGGATCAGAAGCAGAAGTATGAAAATAGAGTGAGAGGCACTTCTTCCACTACTCCTTTCCTGGTTGAAACCAGGAAACACTAGAAATCTCACAGAAAAAAAAAAAAAAAAAGAAAAAAGAAAAAACACCCAAACTTTTTCAAAGACCTCCAGGTATGCTGCAAAAAAGTGGAGAATTTTAGATGATTATTTGTCTCTTGGCCAGATTATCCTAACTATTCATTGAACTATATTATTTGTTTCTGGTCACTGAAGGACACATAGTTTATTTTGTCTTTCCTTATGTGAGCATTTCTGCCATTTTCTCTAAACTTCTCAGAAAGCAAAATATTCAGAAATACTTAAACTGAAAGCCTGAGAGTCCTGAAAATGGGACCTAGGTGTTTGATATTTTTTTTTAATGAAAAGCCTAGGCACTCAAAGATTAACTTTTAAAGAATTTTAACTCTTCTGCATGCAGATCAATGCCTAGTATGGTTTTTCAAAAAAATAGCTAGGGAACTAAACTCCTTTATTAATGTTTTTCTTACTGGTTAATTTGTTCTGAAGTCGTAAGGAAATCTTGTGGAAAGTTATTTACATCAATAGCTATCACACCACTGAAGTCATCCAATCTAATCATCCCTAGAGAGCTGCAACAATGGGAATTATAAATAGCAAAAAATATCCTGGATATCGCCTCCATTATTTTAAAAACACTGGTCATACAGACTAGTAACTAAGCAGAAATCTTAGGACATGATCCGGGTGATGCCAAGTGGTGTTACTAAGGGCCACATACTTTTTTTTCTGAGCAAAACCCACTGAATACAATAAAGAAAAGTGTCATGATAGCCCATATATTCTTTGCCTGGCTCTTGGTTTCTCTCTTATCATTATATAGGTAGAAGCAGCTGAAGGGATAACTGTAACTGTGTTGACAGATGGCCTGGAAATGCAATAGATTAGACAAGCTATCAAAAACCACTATCCTAGCTTCTTGAATAAGAGGATGATTACATTCAATTAGTTGTTTATTGTGAGCCCACTGTAAATAGCCTGAGAAAAGCTGGGACATCTTAGCCCCTTTTCACTGTTTAGGTTTTCCAGTTTTCCTCCAAAGCCAGCTAAAAGCAACCAAAGATCTCCCTACATGTAGCTCCTCAGCCAGCCATATTATATAGTATGTCTAATGCTGACAAAAGGAGGAGTGGTTAGGCAGATGACACTGAGGTAGACCTAGCTCCATAATGTATTAAAAAATAATTACCAGTGTCAATTCTGAGAGTATGAACAAAGTCTTTTTACATGAAACTAAGCACGCAACATAACCTAGGGTGCCAGAAAATATTTTACAACACTTGCAAAACATGACCACTATTATGTAATAGATGTGGACTTTTTGTTTAGCAAAACAGAAGGAAATTTTTTATTAGTTTAATAACTGCCAGACAAATTTGCTACATGCTGAAAATCATTCTGGAATAATTTAAGCAAAGTTAACATCCTAAAAAGTGTTGATTACACTTTCCACAATTTCTTTTCTGTATCTTTCTTAAAAAGATGTATATGATCTACAAACATATTTTTCCTCTATCTTCCAATATCATCCAGGTAGCTAACAGACACTACATCACACTGTATTCAATTCCACCACTGGAACTCATTTACAAAGTCCTATAGCATCCAGTCCTGTTCAATGATCTCATCTGTCAAGGTATTTTTTGTTGGAAGGAAACAGAATGGACACAACCCTTCCCCCTTAGTCTCTATTACCTTTAAAAGGTGAGCACATTGTGATATTGACAGCTCACTCTATTTCATTACATAGTTCAGTTTTCACATATGTCAAATTTCAACCAGCCAGGTTGAAATTTCTTCTTCTTGGACTCTGGAATTTATTTGTTTTAAAGTTTGATAGAAAATAGTTCAGCCATTTTTGGAACAAACTTAGTGAAGGATTGTTTTGCCAACATTCATATTTTTCATCTGTTTTCCAAAGACCCATAATGATTTATAACATGAGCTTGAAATCTGGCAATGAGACAACCCTCAAGTTCAAACTGTTTCTTTTTTGCCCCCAGGAAAATCCATTCTTAATCAGCTGGGTTAAGAGTTACAAAAAAATCCCAGTTGGTATTCACAAGACATTTTGATTTTCTGAGTGTTTTAGCAGGAACATGCCAGCTCTAAAGCCCACTCAGTCTCTTGTCCTGGGCAGGTGCTACACATCTGAAGGTACAGCTCAGGACAGCTTTATCTTGAACAGAGCCCTGTTGTTTTCTTATAGCAAAACTATGGCATCAACAGAAAAAGTATAATAGGAAAGCAAACAAGAAAGAAAAAGCTAATTAAAAATTAATTGGGTATTGAACACTCTTAATTGGGTATTGAGCACTCTTAAGCATTACAGCCTTTTAAGCTCTGCCTGGATGATAATCGCCCTAGGATTTAATGGCTTGTTCTTCAGTTGTAGCTCTGATCTATTAATATCAGTGGAGTTACATTAGTTTGCCCTGACTAATATTCTTTAGTTAAGCAGCCAAGCAAATAAAATCACTTTGGCTGTGCTTTTAAAGTCATTCCCAAATATCATCCAAAAGGCTCCTTCAGTGCAAAAAAAAAAATCCCCACTAAACACAGGACCCTAATGCAGGGCACATCCCCAAACTGGCTGCACATTCCAAATTTCAGGTCAATAGGAGTTTCACAAGGGTACCCTAGGTCACTGTTTCCTCAGAGCGACTTCGGAGGGAGGGGAAAAACAGGGTTTGAAAAACATTCCAGATTTCAGCAGAGTTTTTCTAGCAGTGCAGATGCAGAAGTCACTGAAACGTCCGGAGGGACAGCCTCAGCAAGCCTGTGACCTTCTATGACAAACTGCACCATGGCATTTCTGAAGGGATTTGGTTGGAATTGTTAAACACATGCCAAAAAGAACTGCTTCTTGGATTTTTTCAATCAAGTAGCACTATATTTGGACTGGAAACAGCCTGTGGATGAGCAGGAATAACCATTAGAAGGCAAGTGAAAGTTTCAAGCAGATACTACAGTCAAGGAAGAAACAACTTGAATGTATCTGGGCAAGTTTCCATACTGACTCAAGCAACACTTTTTCCCATGACATCAGATTCAAAACAAACACTATATTATAGTCCATATGTTGATTAAAGAAAACCCAAGCAGTGCAGAGGCATGAACCAGCCTACCGAACACTGACTGAACAAAACCTGGATTGCTTGCAAGCCATGGAAATTGATCAAACAAATAAAAAGCTCCAAGTTTTCAGGATAAGGAGCCTGGGTAAGACTTCTCAGCAAGATCAGGTTGTGAATACTGAGGTAAGATTGAAAGCAAACTGCCTAGATAGAAGTTAAACAGTCTAACTAGATGACAGATACAGTAAATTAATGTGCTTTGAATATGCAGCAGTCATAAGGCTCAGAAAACTCTAAAGTCTGTTGTGGATAATGTGCTTAGAGAAGCTGAAGTTCTCTACCTACCTGAACTCACATGGAATTGCATGAGAAATTTGAACTGTAGAAGGGGTTTGCAGTTGGAGTTCAGAAGATCTTTTGGCTGATTAAACATGTTCCCAGTAAGATGATGCTGAGGATAAACATGCAAGAGAAATATATAAATGCTGTTTTCACAGCAATGCTGCTGCTTTCTTAGAACTGTCTGTATTTTAAGGGAAGAAAGCTAGAATGCAGTCCTTACAAGATGCCAACACAATCTATCAAGAACAGTTAGTAAATCACATTATTTAGCAACTTAAAATAGCATGGTACATTTTAAAATTCAAAACAAAACCAAAACCATATTCTGCAGAAGAAGGAGGTACTTGCTAAGCATAGCATAATGATACTGTTTACAAAAAAGCTGGGAATTGCACTCTACCATGGCCTAGTAACAGTAATGCTTCCTGCATTCAGCTGAACTCACAGATATTTTATCAGCCCCTGAGTTATCTGATCAGTTGATCCTCTGTAAAAAGAAACAGGAGGCCACCTTTGTTCTTCCTCACAGAAATTACTAAGTCAAAATTAAAAAGGTGCCCTGTGGAATGAGGACAAATTTGACTAGGAGGATACAGCACGCAGGTTGCCAAGTTTCAAATTGTGTTTTAACAAAATGTTCTAAGCTCATAGGATTAACGGTCACAGCAAATCATGTCCTGAAATGTTATATTATTGTCACTGTAAGATTACAGTGGAAGTACCTAGGTTTGTAGAAGTATTGAGGGAAAATAACATTTCTTTTGTTTGTACAGTACTGAACACATTCACAAAAAAAACCCAAAACACACCCCTTGCTCATGAGCCAGACTGAAAATGCAATTCACTAACAGAATTTTTCCATTTTTAAATGATAGATACACTGAAAGGAGTTGTTTTCTAGTTTTGTACATCCATCTTTATTCCCTTCTTCTGTTTTCAAATGCTTCAATCTAGGAATGACTTTTGTTAGTGTCAAACAACACAGTGGAAGTCTCAGGAAAAACAACCAACAAAACAACAAACAACAACCCCCCCCTAAAAATAACAAACAAAATCTATGTAAACAAATTCGACAACCGTAACTATTTTGCCATTCAGTTGGGATCTCTGCAGCAATTCTCTTCAAGATAGATTCTTGTCTATAGATACATTTAGGTAACAGGAGACTTAATTAATCTCAGGAACTAGCAAGAAAAGAGGCATAGAAATATTCTGCTTCCAAATAACAGTGATCCTCCTAAGACAGCTACAACTGCAAGATGTCATCTGTCAAGATGATCCTCAAGATCCTTATGATTAATGATGGCTCACCCCCCACATCTGTATGCACTTCACTGTACATCTGCCATAGTTGTTTGGAACATACAATATTTTAAAAGTTGAATATTACTGCCAGTTGAGGTGTGTTACCATCTGCACATTGCTCTTGCACTGATCTTCAGTGCCTAATTCCTAAAAGAAAACTTAACAGGTTTTTTCACATCCTGCTTTGCAGGAAGCAATGGTGACATACTGGCCAAATTTGTTGCATAAAGATCACAAGGGTCTTGAGAAAGAAGAATTTTATCTCTCTAAGACTAGTTAGATTAAGTATGGTGTCTAGATCCAATCTGAAATGACAAGTGATAGAACTTAAGTACCTGCCATCACTCCATACTTACATGCAAGTTACATGGGACGTAGTGCACGTAATCGCTTCTTTACTACTTTAAATAAAAAAGTAATCAAACTGGGTGTTTAACAGCTTACCTTAAGATACAGTTAACAGTTACTTGGCTTTCACTCATCAGTTTAAAAGTCTATTCTGTAGGTTCAGGAAATTCTAGAAGAAAAAAAAAAAAAAAGTAGGAGTAGATCTGGTAGCCTTAACTAAGCCTTATGAAGTTATTAATGCTAAACTGAGGAAAGCAAATATGGGTAGTCTGACAACCATCAGGCATGTTAGTTATCTTTCAGCCCTTGCTTTTGATTTTAAGTGTAGGCTGTACATTCCCCACAGTAGAAGGGAGTGCAGTGAAGTATGACTGGGAAGAAACATTCTGAACCTGATGACAGGCACTTGTGTGTAAGACTAACTAGTTATTTATGCTTTCAACAGTGCTACGCTTCTCAGCTCTGATGTCTGATTCTTAACATGCAGGCAAAGGATACATAGGTAGGGACAGACATGGTGCAGTGTAAGGTTGTACTTACTGCATTGCAGTGAGTAGTATTCTATCCATCCCACAGGAAAACCCCACCTACCTCCAGAGAATAATACATAATTAAATAACTAGGATCTTGATTAGGGTCAATATAAAGCACAGATGTCACTATTGCAAGCACTTTGTAAGGGATTTTTCTCTATTTGTATTTTAAACTCAGGCAAGTAACATCTGTTTATATAACAGTAAATTGTTCAAATCCTAACAAGAGATTTTTTTCGTTAACTTCATCAGCACAAATTACCCCTGTATCTAGTTCCCTGGATGCACACAAGACAACATCTACACAACTTTGTTTTCTTTTAGTAGTCATGCCACCAGCAATTACAAACTCTTGAGCTATGAAGGTCATAGTTTCCACATTTTACCTAACTGTCCTGTGAAACAGTATAACATGCCAGCATTTTTTAATAGAAAAAACAGATATTTTCACATTTAGTCTCTTAGTATAGTCTACACACACACTTTCTTATAAGATAATATTTATTTTAGCATTAAAAAGCAATTAAATAGCATAGTAGACTGTTATGAAGTGTTGGGCAAAAAATGTTCTGCTGGCCTGAACCACCTGTCAAACATGTCTTTTAAAAAATCTTGAAACCCATGTTAACAGCTACAACTTAGTTTTCATGCACCTCAGCAGTTCTTCATTCTGTCTGGAAGTGTAAACTATGAAATGACTGTTCTTGCAGTATTCAGAGCTCGGCCATAGCCAAGAAGTGCTGGAATTGTAATAGTGTATTCTTTGGGGTATATTCAATGTTAAACTAAATCTTCAAATGTTTCTTGGCTCACCCACCATTACTGGACTTTGAACTTACCATTTGTATTCAATGGCGGGGGGCTAGCACTGCCATCTGTTTTGACAAATGTTTTCCATTGCCTCTGCATAGCTGACAGAACATGAAGCATATTAGAAGAAGGTTAAGTTCCCTTTCTGAACCACCAAGAATTCCTTGAGTCCTCACAAATCTCATCAGAGCATAACTAAGAAGCTCATTATAAATGTAGTTGTGAAGATTTTAGTTTGTCAGCAGCAGGTCTTAAAATCTTCCTAGATCCTTATCACTTGTTCTTGAAGCATCTGCCTACTCTTCCTTTAGGTCAAAAAACTTTACAGAGTGGAAAATCACAGCTGCAGGCATTCGGGGCGGGGGGGAAGGCAGCATCACTTCTACTTTTGTCTTCTGCACTTCGTTTTAAACAGAGCACAAAACAGTTAAAAGTGTGCGCGTTACAGAGGATCGGTTGTGTAAAGTCAGATTCTTTTTATTAAAGCCAGCAATCCAAAAACAGACTTGAAGAACAGGACTTTAGCTTTCTTACAGTAAAGCCAAAGACTGTCTGTTTGGAGTTGTTAGTTTCAGGTGAAACTTTAATAGCTTTGGCACAACAAATAGGAAAATATGACATCTCAGAACTCTAATATTCTGCACCAATAAGCTCTTATTTAACCTGCAAGAGCTTTTGCTAATCAAATGTATTCTTAATATTAGTTTTATAGCAGAAAAGCATTAAGAGCACTTGTTTCTTCAGAGCTAAGCATATGCAGAAGCTTCATTTTCCTGCAACAGAAATACAAATACAAAGAATGGGGAATACCAAAGGAAGTAATACCAGCTTATACATTTTAGAAACTCTTCACCAGAATTAGTTAATGTAATAGTGGTAAGGACCAGCACCAATACAGGGAAGAGCAGTCCCAGATGCTGCAAGGAGTAGTTGCTTTAATTGCTCCTGCAGCACAGCAATAAATTCTTTCTCTTCTTAGAGCATGTACTTCCAGCCTTAGCAGACTCATGAGAATCAAGGGAGCATGTTGAGGGTTGCCAGTTATGATATTAATAAACCAAAGTAAGAATCCAGAAAAAGTAGTAATGAAAGGCTACAGTTCATCTTGAGTTTTAGAATGAGCTTTCTTGATTTCTGTGGAAAATACATGTAACAACCAGACACAAATGGCCTTGCATAAATCATCTCAAGATGTGCATTTAAAATATTGGGTTTGAACTGGAACTGAATAATGAATTTAAGCTACCAGTACAAGAGAAAAAAGGCAAAATCAAAAATAAGGATCTTACTTAGCAGGAAAACCTTAAGTTTGAATAGATGAATCACAACAGCATGGAAAAAATGCTACTGTACAATTCATGTCACACGTGACAAGATGTCCTACCTATGATTCATGCCATATGCCACAGAGCCATTGTGCACATGTACAAATCAAATGCAAGACATGCAGTTAGATTCACAATACTTGGTTTCAGATCTGAAATTATCCACATAGAAGCAGCTGTTGCTTTTTACAGACTGGACCACCCCTAACTGATTGTAACAAAACCAAACCAGAAGAGCAATGTTCCATATCCTTTTCACATGGAGCATTTAGGTACCTGGTCAAACTACGCGTGCAGTCCCGTATCGTGCTCTATATAGTACCAGAAGTCTCCACCAATAATCTGGAAAGATTCCCAGCCTTAACCTGACAATAACTTACCCTACCAGGGCAAACCAGAAAGGTTTTGGTGTCTCCAGATGCCAGATACTCCTGTGCCATCTTATGCTCTATAAAGAGTTTTAATAGTTTCCAGATGTTGGCTCATAGGGTGCTGACACAACTCTTGTCCAATTATATTATCATGCAACAATATTATTTTTATGAGAAGGATCAGAAATGCAGAAGATTTTTTACAGCATTTGGAATCTTAGCTGACAAGAAGAACAAAATACGATGCTGCTTGTAATACTTTACTTGGTCAGTATTGCTGCATAGGAGCCAGCAAGGCTTGGTCCTACTTTGAAGCCCTTTAGATCAACAAACAACCAGATCAGTTTTCACATTATTAGTTTTCTCACACAAGAGGACAAAATAGTATCTAGGCTTTGGGTAACTGCAAAACTACTTGGATGCATAGAGGTTACTGAAGGTCTTTAAACACCATTTGGCTGTGATGTGGCAGCTAGGTGACATTAACTCCATGAATTTAAGTAAATTTGGGCATCATTTATAGTTTTACTGTCATCTAGTGCCACTTTCCTCCAGAAGCACTTTCTTCCTGAAACTCTTGTACAGTTGTAAGCACATTTGTTCAGATCAGACTTGTACTGCAGCACTGCAATAGCATGACCAAAGTATGTCCTTTGAAAGAAAGCCATTTTTGAATTTGTTGTATGATTTCTAGCATTAGTTATTATTTTGCATTATTTCATTAACGTCATGATTAAATATTAACTAGATCTTGTTGAAAATGAGTCTTAATTCAAAACATTGAAGCTTCATTTTCTTTCACTGCACTTAAACAGATCCATTTCCTTTCTGACATATGCAGTTCTTTCTATCTGCCTTTCCTATTTGTCTTCACTTACAAAATCATGTTGAGAAGAAAACAAGAATATAAGAAAACTGTAAAAGTGATATGATCAGTTTTTACCAGATTAAATAAGTCTTTCTTTACAAGAAAGGGTCCTGCACCTGGGCTGGAACAATCCCCACTATCAATCCAGGCTGGGGGATGAGGCGACAGAGAGCAGCCCTGCAGAAAAGGACTTGGGGGTGCTGGTAGAGGAGAAGCTGGATGGGAGCAGCCAGGGTCTGCTTGCAGCCCTGAAGGCCAATCTCATCCTGGACTGCAGCAAAAGAAGTGTGGCCAGAAGATGGAGAGAGGTGATTCTGCCGCTCTACTCTGCTCTGGTCAGACCTCACCTGGAATACTGCGTCCAGCTCTGGAGCCCTCAGCACAGGAAGGACATGGACCTGATGGAGCAGGTCCAGAGGAGGGCCACAAAGATAATTAGGAGGCTGGAACACTTCTCCTACAAGGACAGGCTGAGGAAACTGGGATTGTTTAGCCCTGAGAAGAGAAGGCTCCAGGGAAACCTAATAGTGACCCTCCAGTACCTGAAGGAAGCTTATAAAAAGACTGGAGAGGACCTGTAGTGAAAGGACGAGGGGCAGTGCTTTTAAATTAGAAAAGAGTGGATTTAGATTAGATGTAAAGAATAAGATCTCTACCATGAGAGTGGTAGAACACTGGAACAAGTTGCCCAGGGAGAAAGTTGAGGCCCCATCCCTGGAGATATTCAAGGTGAGGCTTGATGAGGCTCTGAGCAACCTGCTCTAGCTGAAGATGTCCCTGCTTTCAGCTGGGGGATTGGACTAGATGACCTCTAGAGGTCCCTTCCAACCCAGACATTTCTATGATTCTAAGAAGGAAAGACAGGCAATAGTACAGATATAATCCAGAATTTTAAAAATATGCCAACATCTGTATCGTAAGACTTGAGACAGACCTGAAGAAGATTAATTCAAGCTCTCCTAACATATCTGAAAGATATTGGGTCCCAGAGAGCTTGCTATTTTTCAGAGATCTCATTTTAAATGTAAAGAAAAAAGTGCACACATCCCACTTAGAAACTGTTCCTTTGTCTATGAAAGCAGAGACAACAATTCTGTTGATATAAATGACAATAAAAGCAGCCAGATGATTTGGGGGTTTATTTTGTATTTAAAAAGGTGACCATGTAACAACCAGAGAAGAGGAGGGAAACCCAGTGATATTAACCATAAAACATTTAAAGGGCAAAACTAAGAAGAAATATTATTGATCTGGTTTAGTCCATCTGACATTTTTATATCCACGTTCAACTAACAGGTCATTACTATCCATGGAAATGTAAGCAAGGGCATTTTGAGCTGAGATGACTTGTTCAAAGTAATAAAACCTTTATTCACACTCAGCTTGTACATCAAACATTTCATAACTTGGCAGCCTGAACAAATACTCAGAGCACCACCAGTCCAATTGCACTGAAAGGAATCAGCATATATTCACAAAATTCTTGCACTACTATGGAAAAAAGCAATTACCATTTATGTTTTTTCCTCAGAGAAACCTGGCTACATATGGGAGGGGGGAATCAGATTGCTATCTGTGTGCAATAGGAGCTTTTAGTTTTCCCTTTTTGCCTTCTAAGTAGAAGACACTCCTTGCAACTGAAGTTCTTTTGCAGATTATAACTTCCTAAAGAGCCACAAGAGAATTTACTCATCCAAGTTCTCTCAATTCAGTCCTGGCCTATTCTGAAACATTCTTAAATGCTAACATCAGCAGTATAAAACAGAATATAACATGAAATAAAGCAGAATAAACTACAAAACAGAATAGTACTTCTAATACAGTTTTTTTTTGTCATTTTTCCTCTTAAATTTGACAAGAAAACTTGTTTCTGAGATGAGCTTTTTTTTTTTTTAAATATATATATATCCCAAACAGAATTATGCCTTCCCAGCTTCAAAGGAATCCATTTGCTTCATGACTAAATTAGTAAACAATTTTTCTGTAAGGCTTGGTTTTAGGCATGAATGAAGTTGCCATTCTCCCAGAAGATCCTCATGAGTCTAATAATGTCAGTATTCCAAATAAAAGCTATGATTAAATCTTAAAAAATTATTTCATTGACTTTGAAGTCCTCATAGCTCTGATTTTAATAGCTTTTTATTTTATAAACAACAGTGTAGACCATGTGTAGTATTGAGTCTCATTAAGAGCTGGGTTTAAACTGAAAGGATTACGGTTTCTCTTACATCCTTCCCATGCTAAGGGAATGATCCTATTACTCTATCTTAATCTCATAGAACTGAATGGTCTGTTAGGAAAGTCCCAGTGTTTTCAGTGACAAGCACAATTTTAAATAAGTACAGCATTATTTTAAGTAAAAGATCATTACTGAAGGTCTTTAGCAAAATAAGCAGAGATATATATTACTATAAAATATACTCAATATACACAAAATTATTTTAATACATTGCTAGATCGGCAATAACTCAATAATACATAGGGGAAAACATGATAGAAGCTGTAGCCCAGACTTTAGAATAACTGGCAGAATGCCTAACAGTACGAATTTCGGCTGACAGCACCGCTTTGCAGAGTGCTGCTATAAAGATGACTAGTGGGAGAAGGCACATTGGTGATGTGTTCTGTCAAAAGCAACTCTGAATGTAAATGCAGGCAAAGTGTATCTTCAGTGCACATGAAAATTAAATTGGTTGTCTGGGGTTAGAAAATTCCCTGCCCGTGGATCAGGCTGTGGGTTGTGTGTAGTCCTTATGAGCTCATCTTTGCACCACTCCAAAATATGTTTAGTGCCGGTTTTAGCTGTGGTCCTTTAGTTCAGCAAATAATATTTGAGGTCAAACACTTTAAAGGAATGTGAAGACAGCCATGGCTATCAGAAAAGTCTAAATTTTATTACAGAACTTGACAGCTAAAAATAATTACCATCCACAGCAGATTGCTTTGGGTCCATGACACATAACAATATTTCTTTAAGTGGTGTGCTCTGCTTAACCAACTTATCATGTGCTATTTCAGTTTTATTTGTAATCACTCTTGAAAGATTACTTACTGCTGCCACTTGTATATGCATTTTCCTCTGTGTTAAATACTAAATAAAACTGATTTGCTTCAGACAATTCCTGAGGCTACATTTCTGGAAGGCTATTTTAGGATCTCCATTCAATTTATTACTAATCCCACTGTCTAGGAATTGCAGCGGGTTCTAGAGCACAGGGGCTTTAAGGGCAGAGCCCTATACACTCCCTTGGATTTAGGCAGTTATGCACTGGTAATTACTGTGAATTCATTTACTACTTCTGATGATGCACAGACTGGAGCAAAATACACTCCCCCCAGACCTTTTTGGTAACAGAAAACAGATGAGAGGGAAGTTCTTGAGTCATAAGACCTGATCTCTGCTATGACAGGCACCATATCATTCATGTACTGTCTCTCAGAGTTCAGAATCCCCCATAGAAGTAACTTGCTTTTTTGTCAACTTTTAAGTCAAATTAAAAAAAAAAAACAAAAACACCAAACTGCTCCAGTCTTTCCCTGCTTTAAAAATTAAAAGCCCCTCTACTTTGCCATCTAAAATGGCTTTAAGTCACTGAATTTCATAGTATGTCAACTTGACCACATAGCTTCTTAATAGCGTTTACCTTCTTTTATGCAATATTTATGACATATTACCTGTCTTCTATTTTGCTAGCCTAAATAAAACAAGTTTCCCTGTGTTAAGTGTCAGATCAGCTGATATATAAGATAGCTGGGTTGAATCTATTTTATTTTTTACTCTTCTCCCATTTTCAATTCCCTGACAGGTATTCAGAATAACTTTTGTAGGAAAGTCTGTGGCAGGACTTTTTTTTCCTGTGGTACATGACACAGTAACCCAATCACCAGTCTCACTCAAGAAGAACCAAGATCTGCACAGCATCTCAAGACACATTCCCTATGGTTTAGGCCACAAGTCTAAGGCAAAAACATATACTCAAGTTAATACTTGTTAGGCTGGTCGGCTCATTTACATATTTATTGTAGCATGCCTTGCTTACAGAAACACCACCCTGTTTGGGTTTCAAGGTACTCCATTCTCTTCAGACCACTAAAACCACTCAAGTCCACAGGCAGATAAAGATAAGGTTTGGGTTTGTTTTTTTTTTTCCTTCTCCCCAGGAGAACAACAACTTTTGCAGTTATGTCTCCAAACTTCATCTCTCTCTAAATAGCATCTGTTTGGTTGGTTTGGGTTTCTGCCATAAAACCATCTAGTTGTTCATCCACTATTCACCTTTCCTATCCCTTCTTTTTAGCCAAATATGGTTCCTTTACCAACATGGAGCACCCAGACTTGTGGATCTAACTGAAACTCTTAAGCTCAGAATAATATTGCTAAGTCAATATTATTGACTTTTTTATCACAGAATTTATCATTTCTTACTTGAAAACTATTGCTCCATATTTCTATTGCTGTTCTCTGAGACACATTCCTGCAGAAGAGTATTCAACACCAAGTGATGAGCTCGTTTTAAGAGCCTCTTTCAACAAAATTTCCATGTCCAGATGGCATATGAATTATAACCTTCTATCATGGACTTAACAAGCCATGGGGTGCTGGTTATTGTCACTTCCAGGTTTCAGTGTTGTTTATAGGCCCCTAATAAGACCTGTTGTTGTTCTTTCTCAAATTAGAAAATTTCAATTTAAAGATACACTTTGCATTCTAGTTTCCTTTTCCCTCATATTAAATTCCTGCCTCAAGTTTCTTCCCGTGCATTCCTCACATAATCAGGAATAGGTTAAATCTTGATATTTTATTGAGATTTTCTTCATATCTTTTTCAGGCAAAGTTCCTCAACAGAAGAATTATAGGCTAAATACCTTCTTCTGTATCTGCTCTTGTTACTGAGAAAAAAACTTGTCTCCATGTTTGTTATTCTGAACTAAATTCTGAGTCTCTGGTGAATAATATATAAACAGAATGAATACAATATGAAAATGCATTTACTATTTTAGTATATGTTAGCTGCCTGTTAGATACCTTACCCCAACCAGCAGCTTCCTGAATTTGCATAGCTTAGAAATAGCAAAGCAGAAACAACATGGTGAGGAGAATTAATTTTTTTTAACAATATTAAAGCAGAGCTTGGTGGATCAGCACAGTGTCTGCAAAGTTCTGCCCATTAGTAAATTAAAAGTCTTCACATGAGGCCCTGAAGAACATGAGCTGTATTAATTCAGCTTGTTAATTGCAGAGCTTTTATTAAATTAGTAGAGAGATAATTGTAAAGCAGGCATTGGAGTTAGGGTATTCAGAGTTGCTTGAGAAAGTTTAGGGTATATAAAACAAACAACACTTGAATTCCCAGAAACAAGGCACTTGCATCAGCACAGTTTCCAGCCCAGGACTCCTCTGATTCCCCACACAGTTAACAAGACCACTCAGCACTTCACACCCAGGCAGGCACAAGCTGCTTCCTAAACAGGCAGCTCATGTTGGGGTTAGCCAGAGTTGTCCATACGTGTTAGCAGGGCTCCAAAATGCAGCTAGTATTTGCAAAGAGAGGTGACAGAGTGCTAACAGCAGGGCCTCAAAAGGTGAAGATGTGCAGATCTCCAATCATCACATTCTTCCCCCCACAGCAGGCATTCAAAAGAGTAGACCAAGGTCACGCTTCATAACCACAAAATTGCCTGGCCAGCCCATCTATAGATGGGCTCTCCAAGGAACATACTTTAACCTCAAGGCCATATTTACAGCTGTAAAACATCTCCATGGCCTGGAGAGAAGGATCCCTCCTTCAGCCTCCAAGGCATTTACCAGCGCAGAGTGCAGCTGTTTGGGGTTTGTGCTGGGAATAATTTAGAATTACAGCTTTTAAAATCTTGCACTTTTTATAGTTAACTGAAAACTAAATCTGATCAGAACTTACCACAGAGAGGTCAGATAAAGCAGAAATGTGGTTTGCATGCTTCCTCTAGACACACATCAAAGGAAGACCCAAACAAAAAGCCTATTCTTTGCACTTATAATTGACACTAGTCATAGGCTTTATACAGCAGATATAAATTCCCTAGACAGAGGCATGTTCTCTTATACAAGCCTCTGGAAGAAAAATAACCTGATAATGCAAGCTTAACAGAGATAATTCAATTAAAGCTATGCACCCTAACAGTTACACAGATGCCTGGCATTGCTAGTGATCCCTTCAAATTGATTAGAAAGAAGAGCAGCACATTCAGAGCAAATTACATCAGCACAGTCTGGCAGCTCCATAAGGAACAAACAGGCAGTGTCACTTGCCTGCTCTGCCCTGAGAGCTGCTACATCCCCCAGCAACCAGCTCTGCTCAAGCCTCACTCCCCTTACCTACACAGAAGGGAAAAAGTTATCCTGCCTCCAGGATAGAGTATACACCATGGAGCTAGATCCCTAAATTGCAAGTAGCTCTTTAAGCCTCCAACTGCGCATTAAAACTCTTCCTAAGAACAACGATTGTGCTTAAAAGACAAATATTACATGTATGCACATGAGATTCCAACATACTATAACCTTGTATGCACAGAAGAAAGAAAATTCCAGTAAAGTTACTCTTCAGGCTATCTTCTTGGTTTCTTGGCTACTAGAGTAACTCCTGCCTTGCTTTTAGAGATCTCTTCTCCTCTAACTCCATGCCCTACTACAGAAGCAAGACAGAAATACATGTATTAATGTTACAGTACATTCATGTAATCACTCATGAGCTTCCTGAGCTATATTTTCCTTGCCACATATGATTTTTCTTCTGTTTTCTTGAGTAAATAATTCAGGAAAAAATGTCATGTTCTTCCCGTGTTTTGGAATGTGTATTTTGGGGTAAGAAGGCATTATGTTGGATTTACTGTACTTTGGTACTACTGCCTCAAGTTACTCAAGATCAAACCTAAATTTCCCCTGACCAGGGGGAGGGATCAAGTAACCTCGAGTTCCATTCTACAAACGTTTTTTACATTTGGATATTATCAAATAAATTCCCTTATGAGTAAACCAAACAATCACTAAAAGATAATAACCAAATTCAAGAATTTTCTGTTAAGTCATCTGTCCTGCCTTTTGTTTCCATACACTGGATGAATTTATATGCCTATATCTTGCCCTTAAGTTGCAGCATTTTGTTCTTGATATGTATCTGGTCTCCAGGATGATTCCAAACAATTGCATACAGAACTGCATAGTGTAGGTTTTGGCGTATTGTCCAAAATAGTATATGGCAATTTGAAGCACACTTTTCATTCCTACAGAAGATGTGACCGAGGACAAAGTCATACAAGTAGCTTCAACAGCTACTCTGGTAACACTTAGCAAACTTTCTGAAAACAAACATACCAGCCAATATAGTAGGGTTCCCCAAAAGCCTCATTCCTTGTCTCCACCACTGGAGGCAGGCTCCTTTGAAAATTCAACCCTAAAATTATCATTTGCCTCGCTCTCAGATGTTTGGAATCCCTATGTAATCCAAATTGCATACAGCAGATGTAATCCTGGTTTCAATGGAAAGCAGTGCTGAAAGGTTAAATAAATCTCAAGCTATGCTGCCCCAAGCCTTTCTTCTTCCAAAGGCAGCTAATGACTTGTTCTTCGGGAAGACTGGAAAGAGATCAAATATGAAGCCATGATTAAGAGAAGAAAAATCTTCCACACCAATTACAGCTTCCATGCTTTTAGCTAGGATCCATAACCCAGGTCCAGGGGCAGCCCAATGACTTTTCAATCACCTTATCATGCTCTACAGGGTCAAAAAGATGGATGCATGCTATCAGTTTGTTATTTTATAAGCTTTAAGAGAGAAAAAATTGGATGGGCTGGCTGCCTCAGAAATTCTGTTGGAACCTAATTGGCACTAGACGTTTTCCCAGAAAAAAAACAACTATGGTTTCAAAATTTTCTGAGATTAGGGACTGCATACAAATTGTTTCTCTCTAGCTCCCCATCACTACTATCTCCAATGCCATCACAGCTTCAAAACACAGGAAATTAGAATAAAGTAGCAAATTTCACCACCCTATAAAAGCACTCTGCTCTGCGTGCTGTCATTTGTCAAGCTTACTATTTTCCAACACCAGTTAGCACACTCTCAGCTTTATATTTGTCTACTGCATTTTTGGCTGATGCAGGTAGAATTGCTGACAAGCATCACAATAGTGTTCAAGAAGTTCTCCAGAGCAAGAACTTGTGCATTTACTGATGATTGTCCAAGGATTTGGAGTTTCAAATCCTGACAATGCTCTAAGTATTAGTAGGTGAGTCAGATACATGTGAATCTTTGGTTATGACATGATCTTTTAGTCAACAGAGCAAAGATATACAGGCAAAAGGGATTGTGTTGCTTTCAGACCTGCAGCAATTTATATATGCCTGTGAATAAACACAAGACTTTGAGGAACCATCACACTTGCAGCTGCATGTAGGAGAACCACACATTACACATGGCTTTTACAATAAGGTACTACATACCTCTCAGGGTTTATCACCAGCTCCATGGATAAAATCCACAGCTTTCATAAGGCTCCTCTGTGCTTCTGCAGGTTTATGGTTCTACATCCACAGCACCTGAGCACAGGAACAGTTCAAAGGTAAGGCAGGGAAAGGAGGAAAGGGAGCAGAAAGTACTCCAATGATCCCAGCTAAAGCAGCCCCTCTGATAAAACATCCACATGGCTGCTGTAATTTGCACTAGGAAATAGCCTGTCTGACAAGAGGCAGAGAGGTGGTCTGATCTCGTTTATGTGATAAAAAGTAAATTGGAATCACTCATGCCTTTTTCTGCATGGATCATGAGCAAAAAAAAAAAGTTGGACGAAACAGTGTTTAAAGTTTGCCAGGTCTTTCTGTTTTTTCATTTACTGGCTTATATAGCTGTGATCAGCAGCACGTTAAAGAGCTGAGCCAGTATGGATCTTTCCAGTTCACTAGTAGTAATTAGATCTGTGAACATGAATATAAATCTAAAGATCTGAGACCCAAAAAGACATTTCTCTTTACTATCTCAAAAGCCTTCTTGCCTCTTGTAGAACTAGGTACTGCATTCAGATTAAACCCTAGGATAGATTTCTTGTCTTGCACTTCACACCCATTGAGATGTTTTGGCTGTGTTATGCAGTAGCCCAAAGGATATGATCTACAGATGACAGAAATGACATCTGCATTAACTCACCTAACTGGTAAACAGCCAGCATGGCCAAGATTACAGACGCCTTCAAATAAAAGGCTACGGTTGGCTTTTCCCCTTCAAGTAGACAACCAAAAATATAGTTTGCCTAACAGAATCAAAGAGGCTTACAAGTGGAATTTCCTTTTCAATTTCCTTTTTTCCTTACAAGAGGATTAATACATAATTTCTCAATTACATTCTGCATTTTGGCATAGCTTAACAAATTGGGAGGACAGCAAACTCGTTAAAAATGTAAATGGTCCTGGGAGGGAGGAATACAGCAGGCAACAATCAGAACATGGATGCGACTGTAGCTCTTTGTTTTTGAAAGCAAAAGTTCCAGTCAGAAGTAATTGGAAAATGGATACTGAGAGGATGAACAGCCAGCGGGGAGACTCATAGCTAGGATAAACATGACACAGTCAATAGCTGTCATGTTCCACTATTTCCCTATCCATATTAAGAATCAAGTATTGATTACCTTTAACGTACAGCACATTTTACAGTGTAGCTCCAGGTTTGTTTTTTTTTTATTTCCAACACAAGGACATCTGTAATGAAGTGGGACACCAGCATGTGCTGAGACACTAGACACACATAATCAGCATTGTATACAACCAACCAGGAGTCCTATCAAATCAGACACACACACACACACCCCCTCATGTGCTTTTGAATAAGAAATTGGATAACAACCAATTCTACAGAACAAGATCAGTAGACCAAAAGAAAGCTGAAAAAATAAAGCCTTCTATAACATCTCTTAAAAAATTGTTCTCAAAATGAGGAATGTTACTACATTTTGTAAGTAAAACTTCAAGTAGCAAGCAAAAATACCATCAAGTAGTATTGGAAGCTTTTACATTTAATGTTTAAAGCAAAAGGCAAAAGAAAACTTTCAAATTTAAGTGGTGTTGAAAATTTGCTTTGTGACTTTGAGCAATGTGATGTCCTATTTGTGCCTCTATCAGCTCAGCTGGAAAGTGTAGTAATAAATTAAGAAACACTAAAACAAAACAAAACAAAAAAATTGGCTTCAATAAGATCCAGATGCTCTATTAAACTGCTGATCTCCTGAAACACCTTCCAAACCATAGCTAAAGAGAAATGTCTGACAGCTGAATTTTAAGCACACACGTGAAATTCTAGAATTGTCTTTATTTTCCAACAATTAGAAGTTACTGTATCTCTTCAGAAACTGAAACAACATCAGGTTCTCCTGTCCATACTGAAGGTAATTACAACAGAACTGTACTGATGCCACTTCAAGATTAAAGGATCATATACTTTATGATTCTCTGTTTATACAGTAACTTATTGTGTGGTTTACCTTGGCTAGGCAATGCTGAGACTGCTTCTCATTATATGAAATTCAATCTTTTTACTTACTGTGTCCTTTCTCTGGCTTCTAACTCCCTGCCCCTTTTGAACTTCGTATGGGATTTTCTCATCTTTACCTGTTAAGATCACATCGTTTTACCGAAGAAGGCATATTTTTATTGATACAAAATGATGGCTGGAACTGAACCTGAGAGTACAAGAAATGATGCTCATAAAAGCATCCTCATGTCAAGGTGTTTTGGTCAGAGCTTTAGCTGAATACAGTTTTGCTTCCTGTACGAAAATATAAGTACAAGATGGGAGAAAACTATAGGACTGAACATGTAGCTAAAGACCGATACCATAATGAACACAGAACAAGCTAAATTTGCACAAACACCTACAACACTGCTGCTTTATGTCTGTAGTGTTTAATTACTTCAGCAATTTCCTTTTTAGGATAATTTTTGTAACAGCATTTGCAGCACATAGTACCAAACACTTTATGCAGAACATGTTGGTCAATTCTGCTGACTCAAATTGCCCCCTTAGGAACGAAAAGTGGTGAATGAAGTGAAGAACACAACCTGGGGCTGCTTCAGAAGCAGTTTCCTCTTAGATGTTAAAGAAATGTCTGTGAAGCCTTAATTGCTGTTCTTCTACTACTATGAAACTGCTTCAGCTGAAGTGTGATACTTAAAGGGTGATGCCTCACTACAAAACAATAAAGGGCTTCCAGACCATCCATTCAAGTGAAGATTTCCTCATGCCTACCTTACATCAACTTGGGACAGTTGCTGTTGAACACTGTTGGTGTTCTTGAGGATTATCTTCTTGCCTCAGTAGGGGAAAAACAAACAAAAAAAATTGGTAGACTATTTTTACCCCTTTTCTTTGTAAAAGTTACAACTGTAGGATAAACCAGGAGAAAATACTTTTTTTAGATTTTTTTTCTTAAATTATCACCAGCTCTTTGTTAGGTAAGCAGAGTACCCCACAAGATCTTATTCCTTAGTGCTGGAAACAGTATTGACTGACTTGAGCAGATTTCAAGCTCAGCATACCTGCACAAAGATAACTGGTTTTTTTTAAAAAAGGGTGTCATCACTTTGATAGATTATCAGGCTCACAGCTGAAATAACAGAACATGGTTGCTTGCCAAAGGACACCAAGAACATTAAAACACACTATAAATGACATTGCTAAGTGGCAAATGACAAAAGACAACCAAGAGGATGAAAACTGATTCATACCAACTGGGGCTGAAATGAAACTGCAGCACTGGCAATAAGCAGAGAGCTGTTAGAAGCGCCAAGGTTTGGTGCTGGTCACTTAAAAGGGATATGGCTTCTCACATCCCATTCCCAGTATTAGTGCAGATGATCCTCGCAAGTCTCCAGCTCGATGCCATATCCCATTGCCACCTAGTGGCTACAAATATTTAATACATTCGACCTTTAGTCTTGGTGGATATATTCAGGAGGGTGTTTTTAATTTACTCACTATTCTCAGACCTGGCCTTTATCATAAGATTGCATGTGAACACAGTAAATGCCCACACCAGCAACTTTAACTTGCATTGTTTTTTGAACACGACTGAAAATCATTATTCTGTTTCCCAAAGTCTCTTCCCCAAAATAATCACAAAACCAGCAATGCTAGCAGTTGGATTTCTATTTATTCAGGGTGTCTTATGTAGCACGTTGCTAAAGCAATTCTGATTCTAAAGCAATAGGAATTCACTCAAATAAAACATGTTGGAGGGCGTTGTTCCTATGAGGAAACCCCTGAAAGTTTCAGCACAGCAGTCAGGCAGACTTTGGGAGACCCAAGAAAGATGTGTGACACCAAACAATTGAAGTGCATGTACACAGAAAGTTGCTACTCACACTGATACTGGTTTTGCCTTGAGGCAAGACACTTAGTTCTTATTTTCTGGCTACAAGATGTGATACAATTATGAGCAGAAATAGTGGAAATTAAACCACTGAACGTTAATTTGAGAAAGGGCAACTTTGGTGCCTGTATAAGCGTCTAACTTAATGACATACACGTAGCTAAGCACAACAACCTCAGGTTGGATCTGTACCTTTGCAGTTGCCCAATGCCCATGTTTGATCATACACAAAAATACTAGCAATTATTCAAAATAAATTCAGAAGCATTTACTTTGAGACTTTCATCTCTGCCCTGCATATGGCTCACTAGCTTAAAATTAAAGTGCAAGAAGAAAACTGGTACAAGCTAAAAACAAGCTCCATTTTTATAACAGCCTGAACTTTGAACCCTAGAATCCAACACAGCTTTCTTACAGTGTCAGAAAAAAACCCCATCCCTTTGCATCTTTATTTTGCAAGCTTGCCTACCCCCATCCCATCAGAAAAGGGCAGTTAAATAAAAAGTTGCATCCAGATAATTGCCAGTTTAGATGCCAAAAAAAACCCGGCCCTTTAAAAGACAAAGCCAGCTGTGGACACCAAGTTATGCAAGTGCCCACTGGAAAGAAATAAAAATCATAGCCTTGACCTTGCCCCACCCATTCAATCTGGGCAGACCTTGCCTAGAAAAGTTAGTGGGTTTGACCTCAGTTTCAGGAGGCTATCATCTTGACCAGATCCTTTGATGTCAGTAAAGTTATGCCTAATTTACCCCAGCATAACCAAAATTAGAATCTAGCCTGAGAGTAAAAACATCTTTCAAATGACCCAGGCAAATCCTCCCCCTGTGCTATAGGTTTGTAGCTGCACCGCAGTGGCTGTTCCCCTATCACCTGTTCCAGTGACATGGAGTATTTGTTTCCTTCTAACCACCGTGTAGGAGAGATTCTCAGGGTCATTGGTAATCACGGGACTTTGTTCAGCAAAGGGAACTTTTCTCCCAGCTTTCTCATATGAACTCATTTCTCTCCTTCCTTCCCCTCTAATTGCATACATCTGCAGCTGGGCAGAACCAGAGAAACCCACTGGGCAGGATAACCTGTATTTCTCTGAGTCTGGAAGGTCAATGTGTAGTTTTGAAGTAAAAAAAAAAAAAAAAAAAAAAAGAGAGAGAAGAAAATACAAGTCTTATATACCTGGTTGTTCTTTAAAAATAGGATATCCCCTGGCCAGAGGGAATAATGTAAGTCAAACTATTCAGGGAAGGAGGCAGTATACTGCTGCCAGAAAGGATGATGATGAAGTAGGAGCAGAAGAAACTGTGTGATCAAGTGAACAGAAAGCAAGTTCATGATTGGTTTTGGCTGCAAAATATCTTCCCATATCTCCCTCTCCTGACCTTTAGTAAATTATATCCCACCCTATTCTTTCTCCCTGTGGAGCCATACTGAATATTTTCTTGCCTTTGCCTTAAAGCACAAGTTCAATACAGGAAAGCCAAATAAGACAAAAAATGGTTTTTAAAAACAGACTGGAAGCTCTGCAATCACTGGTCATGGCACTAGAATCTCTGCAAGCTTGTTCCGAGTCTGCCTGGGAGCCAACCTGAGTGGCTGTGCTGAGCACATTTCATTGTGATTCCAGCTGGGAGGCACCAAACAGGCTGGGAAGACTCGAGTCTCAGACACCAAGAACATGACTGCAAAAAGCCACGACCATCCTGTTCTCATGTTGACATTAGCCCTGCTCAGAACAGAGGACTGGGACTAAATCACTTCCCGAAATCCCTTCCAACATAAATATTCAGACATACTCCCAACATCTTTAAAATTTCATCCTTTTTTTTTAAAACATCACTTAAACACAGACAGTAAAACAGAACCTCACCAGAAATTGGCTCTACACTATTAAAATGCAAGCTGTAATAAAGTCTTTAAGTGAGTCTTACCTGACTATTAAACAGATAATAACGTACCTTCCTAGGGACAGCAGTGAAATTGAGTACTAAACACTACAGTCAGAACAAAATTTCACATAGGTGCCTTGAAAACTCATTATTAAAACAAAAAACAAAAGGTGTATGTCTACCATACATAGGATGCCATAAAATGTCATAATGCTCATGTTTCTACTCTAGACTGGCTTATTGAGCTGAAAGGAACTTGGTGCTTAGGAAAGAAGAATTTTATTAGAGAATTGTAATAGAAAGCTTCTTGAAAGCTGCTGCAGAGAGGGGAATGAAATCTACCTAAACTTTCACTGGTTTATGAGTTCATACTAGACCAACCTTAACTTCTTACCTAGGACTAGGCCTCTCCACAGCTCTTGCTATTGGCACTGGTCACATCTCTGCTACATAGGACCAGCTGCAGTAAATCAGAGGCAAAACAACCATCACCCCCCATTCCGGTCAGCTAACCAGGATGCATACCCACAGACTTGGTAACCTTGAGAAGGGAGAGAGATCAGCTTTATAGTTAATCTAAGTTACAGACACCTGCTGGGTACCTTCACAGTCAGCACTAATCTATCTATTAGCACCCCACCCAGGTCTGATCCAGGGCACTCTGAGCCAGGAAATGGGCTGGTATGGAACTGGCCAATCCCTCACCTTGAAGGGACTCTTCCCTCTTTGGAGTCATTTAAGCTAGCTGGTATGTATTGTGCATAAAGCAAAGCAGCATTAATTCAGTCACTTTTTATCCCAGGATTTTAGCCATTAATCTGTACTTGCAGTAGAAACTCTGTAAGTTACATCAGTGACTGAGCCATTGTGAAAGCCTGATAACAGAGAGCTGGAAAGCACACAAGCAATGATAAAGAAAACAAATCAAGGTTATGGTATCACAAAAGGAACTTTGTCTGCTTGGCCAGAAAACAGGGTTTCTTTACAATATTACTTCCTCATTGTTTAGCAAGAATTTTGTATTACCAACTGTAGAAGTGGCAAACAACCCATGGGAGCCTATTGCAATATTCTCTATCAGCAAAGATCACCATTTCATATGTGCAGGTATGTGGTTTGAATAAGCATAAGTTAGTGATGCCCTGTACAGTGACAGAGAACAAGCAAGACAGTAGAGGTGTTCTGTCACCATGTGGAAGGCAAAACTGTTTTGCTCTACATGCAATACCTAGGATCAAACTCCAGGACAGGACATGTTGCAGTAGGACAAGGGATGATGGTTTTAAACTAAAAGAGGATAGATTTAGACTAGATGTAAGGAAGAAATTCTTTACAATGAGGGTAGTGAGACACTGGCCAGGTTGCCCAGAGAGATGGTAGATTCCCCATCCCTAGAAACATTCCAGGTCAGGTTGGACAGGGTCCTAAGCAACGTAATCTAGTTGCAGATGCCCCTGCTCACTGCAGGGAGTTTGGACTAGATGACCTTTAAAGGTCCCTTCCAACCCCAAAAAATCTATGATTCTATAAAACCAATTGCTGATGAGACTTGTTGCTACAGAGTTCTGGCTGGCTGGACAGTTCAGTTTGCTGCACCAGCCTGTTTAGCCCAGCTTCATCCTCACTGCCTAGTCCCCCGTACAGGCCAGTCACAGTGATTTGTTGGATATTTGTACTCAAGTAATATATTGTAATAATAATAGAAGATCACATCTTTGAATCTCCATCTCTGGCTCAGACAGACAGACACTGATAGATTTAGTGACAATGTTTTAAGGCATTACTACTCTCAGCTGTCCACTCACCTCTGCTAGAGGTGATCATCCTGTGGCAAACATGTGCCAGTCCTGCAGCTGCTTTAATTTGTAGTTTGACAAATTTAACCTGCAGTTGTTCACTTCTGTATCTCCTGCAATGTAACTTCAGCAGAAAGATGGGATAGACATCTGAGAGTGGGAATGTAATAAACCTTATACCTTAATCTGACAGAACTCATCTGTCACAGCCACAAAGGCCAACATTTCAGTGACAGAGATTTCAGATATACACCCCAAACAAAAGTTTCTTCTGATGTGAAGCTATGTAAAATCTAAGAACAGGTTATTCCTATATTCTATTTGATCAGCAGATATATCAAACTATATTTTCTTCCACATGGTGTTTCCACTGTAGGTCTACATGAAAAGTGAGGTCATGTAGCCTTGCATTTCCAGCACTTTGATGTACTTCCTAGTACAAGTCAAACTGGCCCTAACCCAGTCAATAAATATTTCCAATGTTGCTGCGTTCTCTATATCCTGCCCAAACGTAATGACATCACAGCAACGGTTCCAGGAACTCCAGAGATGATGGGAAAGTATAAACAGTGCTCCATCTGCAGTTCATTTGCTCTCATTATTAAAATAAGAGTAAAACAAGCCTTTGACTGATGGTTGGTTTCCACAGTTTGGTGGCAACAGCTTTGCAAATGAACTATATCAGGCAAGAGCTGGTGGCAGTTATTTGATAAAACACAGCAGTTCTGATAATACATGGATTTTTTTAACACAGACTTTGTAAATGATAGTATTCAAGGACAAACTTGTCAGGTCAAATTTGACCCAGGTGCTGAATGTGTAAAAGCTGAGAAGTAGAGATTACTGCTGGAAAGATTAATGACACTATTATCATGAATATGTGCAGCCACATAGCTGTGCACAGAGGAAAAGTTTTGTTTGGAGAGATAGTAAATGAAGTCTGGGTATGCTCTAGGGATATTTTTGTTCCTTTTGTGTACAGAGATATTTTATTTCAGAGTTATTAAAATATAGTTGAGTTCCTATAAGTAAGCTTAAAAAATTAATATTTTTTAAATTTTACCTGATGAATCAGTTGCAAGTTAAAGCAGCACAGGCTTGCATCAAAATACTGGGTACCATGTACTGAAAATGGAAAATTCTCATAATAATATGCACAGCTGCTCCCTGTAATAGAACATGTTTTTCATGCTGCTGCAATGCAATCAGTGTCTGATATTTTTAATTATCATCATTCCAAATGGCTAAAATTGATCTCCAATTCTCCTGAGGGGAAACATTTTATAGTTAATCAGATTTGAAGTACTCATGTGTAAAGAATACAGAATACTTGTGTCAAAAAATAAGAAGACTTTAAGCAATTTGGGATTATATTCTCACCTTGAGAAATCAGCCAAGACTCTTCTAATATCAGTACTTCATTCATTTACTTTGGCTGAAGTGATGGCATCTGAGAGAGGCGGGGTCACCTGGAAAGAAAGGGCAGGAAGAGTAGTTGATCTTGTTGCCCACTATGCTGAGTAGTTAGAGGGTCTTCCACCTCATTCCAGTGGGACAGCTCTTAATGGACAGGGGACTGATCTACTTGTACTCTTCGGAAGCTCTAGGCACCCCTGTCACGCTTAGCTTGCCGTCAGTTTTGTCCCAATATTCAAAACTGCGAAGTATCTGTAATCAAAGCCAGATGGTCTTCGCATTTATAGGCACTCTATAGACATAGGTGGCTGAATTCAGCACTACAGCCAAATCTCAGTATCACCTGACCAAAGCTCTCACCTCCTCAGGGTACAGTAAACACCTGGATGGCACTACAGGCCTCTGCAGTTTTGAAGTTTTGGTAGTGAAATTGGCCTCTGCAGGGGCAAAAAGTATTTCTTCCTCTGACTTCAATTCATCCTTCACTTGCAGCTTGTCTGGTCCTGGCCAGTACAGTTAGGTGAAATTCTGAGATCTGCTAAGAGATTTTAGGTCATCTTCCTGTCCTTCAACAGTTTCAGGGGTGCTAGGGCCAGGAAGCAATTTTGGAGGAAACTGGACTGTGAGAACATGACCCAAATATTCCTGAGTTCAATGAAAAACTCACTTAACTCGCTCAGTCACACTGTCTACTGAATTATTCTTCAGCCTTCCCTGAGTTTCCAGAGGTGGATAAATAATTCAGTCAAACATAAACATAATCAATTTTGAAATCTGTCAAATAAAGGAGCCAGTCTTTTTCCCGATCACCCCCTGGGTCTCATTTTGTTTAAGTGGAAATGCTTTGTGATTAAAACACTGCGTATTACCAGAGCAACATCCCGTTCCCAGGCCAGCCCGTGAGGATTGCTCCTCTCTCCCAGGCTCTCAGTTTGCACAGCTCCTGAATATTCATGGGCCTTATTCATTTCAGATTAGGGTGGACTCTTCCATGAATTCTGAAGACCAGGCTGTGAACTTGGTGTACTCAGATTTCTCATCTGCAAAATGGTGTTTCTATATGTCACAGAGATGTGAGAAGCATGAATTCAAATCCTTCCTAGGTAGACAGAGATTCTGAAGAAAAGGGTATGTATGGGCTGCCTGCATAAATTCACCAGGTGCGTGCAGGGATTATTGTCCCTTTTGCCCCCACTGAAAGTCCCTGTCATACAACATGGCCATAATTGCATGTTGGCATTTCACTTTTGATTAGAGCTCCTTCTAGACCAGAATATAATAGGATGGTAAAGAGCCTGTTGGCGTTTAAAGTTCAGTGCTACATGGCCATTTATCTCTCAAGTACCTTTCAGAGCTCCTAATTGAAAGCTTGACATTCTCTGCTAAGAAATTAAAATATTTATTGTCTAGCTATGAACTTCTACATAACTTGGTCTTTTCTTAATCATAGCCTTTTGTTCTTTCTTTTTTTGCAAAGAGCAACTGGAATTGCATCTTCTGTTTTTTTCTAAACAATTCATTCATTCATACTGGCAACCAGGATGTAATCTCTACTTACCAGATGAGAATTGCTTCCTGCAATCCCCTGTTATAGATAGACACCAGAACTTCAGCTGGATGAATGAAGGCAGTGACACATATTAAGCAGTATGCCATGGTTTATCTGGGTATGAAATTTCAGAGTATCTGCTAAAATGCAAACTGGATGTGTAGCTTCATCTACTGCTCCTTTCCTCATAATTATTTACATGCAACCATGGGGAGACAGCACGTCATAATATTCATTGGTGCTTGCCAACAACAAACAAGGAGAAAGCTGAGCCAGGTCTAATGCAAACAGACAGAGAAAGAGACAAGTACATCTGGCAGTGAATAAACAGACAGGTTTTTGCTTCCTCTCCTGGAAACTTTCTTGACTTGCGTTGTACCTCAGTTTATTCTTTCAGAGATTAAATGGCCTGCTTTGGTACTTGTGTGACATTTTAAATCTTCCTCATACTGAGGCATCATAAAAGACTTAAAATATACAAGAGCAAAAATAAAATTCAGTTTTAAAGCTCACAACCCATCGCTGTATAGATGAGTATATGGTGAAAGAATCGTAATCATACATATACAAAAACAATACTAATGGGGGTGAGAAGTCAGACACGGAGTTAAATCCACACCATGACTGGTCAGGCTCTATGGCTGAAAGCCATAGGAGCAATATCAAAAGTAAAGGCAAGAAAGCCTATTTCACTGCACAAAAATGGCACCACGAACCAACCAGCTGAAAGGAGTCCAGCCAACATGAAAAATCATGGTAGAAACTGTATCACAAATCATGAGTCAGTGCAGTGCTCTCCCTGACTTAGGTGGACTTTGGATCAAGTCTATAGATTATATTAGCTACAAACATCAGGATTTATTCACTCTCCACCTCCCAAATTTGTAGAACTGCTTTCACCACAAGTGGATGGAACCTGAGTGCTTTTTACCATTTGTCATTGCTCTTTTAATGTTTGAAGCACCCTGCATCATAATGAAAGAGTGTTTGGGGAAATATCCATAACAAATTGAATCAAACTGGAAATGCTGTTTGCCTGTTGAACAGACATGCTAAATTACTATTAGGAACCTTCGTTTTGGTTTTGTTCTGACTCCATACCATGGTAACTTGTTGTCCATTTATTTTTAGGTACAATCAAAAGTTTAGTTTACTCTTCTCTGAAGTTATTCAGAATGTAGTAATTCGGTTTTTTTAACAAAATTGCAACAAACAACACCAAAACATTCCCTGGGGAGTCTGAAGAATGGTAAGCAGAAAGAGATGCAGGATTTAATAGTAATATTTGTTCTATTTGTCACAGATGAGTAGATACATTCAGTTATTTCCAGTGACTCCTCTAATCCTAACAGACTCCTCAAAGAGACCTCAAAAGGAACAAATTTTATCAAAATTGAGTCCGTTATGTTTAAAAACTTCATGTAGAAAATAATGTTATGGAAAGGTAAAACAAAATCAAATATTAACTATTTTTTAAAATAGGAAGTTCCCGGTTGCAACTGATGTTTCTAAAATTAAATCATATACATCAGAAACACATGGACTATTTACAGTTAAGCACTGTCAGAAAGAAAAAATCTAATTATCACCTATAGCTTTCTGTGGCCTGTATATGGTCTTTATTTATTTTGTTATTTACAATCATTTAACATTTAACTTAATTTTTAGTCCTGTTACACTTCTTAGTTATGTATCTCATCACTTTTCTAACTGTATGGACTGAGCTTTCTTAGAGAAGGGATTTCCAGGAGTCGCTTTCAGATCCTTCAGCAGCAGCTCTATGTCTGTGCAATTCATCTATTGTGTAAATAAAAGAGCATTTGAAGAAAAGCTGAAAGTTTGCTTTTGTAGATATATCCTCCCTGCACTTTATTTCAAACTAGAATCCAGACTTCTGCTGCTTTTATCAGACAAGCTTGAAAATGAAAAAGTTGATCACCAAAAGTTCACAAATAAGAGTGCTTTTCTACAACTCGACCTGTGTGCATAGGCATGCAGATATACATAACTCTCCTGAATTTTAAAGGGTTCCCAAATCTGTAACATTAGGAGCCTTTTATTATTATGTGGCCTTGAATGCACTGGGCTTACCTGCAAAAAGTAACTAAAGAAGAAAGTTAACCACATTGGGAGGTTTCACATTTTTTGTGTAAGAAGCTCCATTTACCCATCTCAAAAAATGGGATCACCACAAATCTATCTGTCTTACTATGGGAGTAAATCAGAGACTATTCCTATCCAGAACTTTGAATATTTACTGTCTAGTAAGACAGGATGAGACTAAGGAGGAAATAAAAAGGAGACAGCAGTTCATAGCTATCTGATAGTTGGTGCCTCTTCCCTGTCCTTGAAAGTTTTAGAAACAACTGTTGCTCATCACTTTATGATTTTGAGACCTTATTCTGAAACCAGTAGTTTGAAATTTGGCTTGAAGAAGTTTGTCAAATCTGGTTCTGGTGCAGCACTAATGAAAGGGTAGGATATGCATAGATTCTTTGAAATAAATAGTACGATGTGTCAGGAAGAATGACAAACGGAAGTGAGCAAAGGTAAGCATTCTTCTGGGATTTAGGGAGTCCCATCACAGACTGGCAAAAGCACAGTGAAATTCTCCTGTTACAAACTCAAGCAAAGCTTCAAAAGCAAAGCTGTGAGATTTTTTGCTGAGAATGTTTTGAAAAGGTACTTTTTGGGAATGTATCATAATGAAGAAAAACTGTATTTCTCTTATTGTAGTTTTAATATTTTAAAGTAAAATGATTCAGATTAGATATTTTTCATAAGAACTTTTTTCCATCAAGGGGAAATACACAAGATCTCAAAAAGGATTTAGTGCAGGCAGTCAAGGTCTGCTGTTGGAAAGGGTTAGCAGCAAGCAAACCAGATCTTGACTGTCAACTCATTTTCTTTGCTATGTTTCATTGTAGTTAGGCTTGGGTAAACTTCAGCGAATGGAGGTGTGTGCATACACATCCTTCTGTTTATGGAGAGTATGACTCTGGAAAAACTGACATATTGTGACAGAGAATAAATACAAAACTGTATAAACAGATTTCATTGCAATTGGTAGTCCTTAGATAAAATTTTCATGTACCCACATACTGCCAAGCTCAGGAAAGTCAGGATTTCACAAAACTGAATGTAAAGTCCAAAACAAGGATCTAATTCTATTTTAATGTATATTATATAAACCAAGGATGGAAGTATTTCATTGCTAATCTGAGTGTAGAAAGCTCAAGATCTGGCCTCCTTACATGAGTAAATAAAAGCATTTGGCTTTCTGCATATCAAAGAATGTGCTAAACATTATCATTATTATTTTTAAATGCTCTTAATTAATCTCAGAACAAGCTGTAGCTAAAAGGTCATGATTTAAGTGCTTTAGACTACAGAGATGCAGCTCCAAGAAAAAGTGTGTTTTTGTGTTGCTAGGGGAACCCTTAATGTGCTATGACACCAGGCACGTTTTGAAAAACAAGAAATGAAGCAGAAGTAGGTACTGTTTAATGAAAAACATGAAAAAATTAAATCAAGGTCTAGAAGACCATTAAGCATGAAAAAGGAGAGACAGCATTTTAAAGAGTATTTTAGAAGAGTGGTATAATGCTTATTTACAATATTTATTTATTAAAATTATATTTACTTATTTCAGGGGAAAAGTTTAGACCTGAACTATTGCCAGAAATTGTTTAATGAAAAGGACTAATGATGCTCTGAAGGGACCTCAGAAGTCTAAAATGAAATGGGTGGAAATGTGCAGACTGTAGAACTTCCTTTGAATGTGTTTCTCTATACTGTACTGCACAACAGCTTAAGTGTCAAGGAATCCTACAGTGAAGCACTAACAAAACTGTGAACATTTTGACATAATCTTTAAGCCAAACATCTATCATTGGATAGTCCATAGAACCCATAAAATACAAAAATACAACTTATCAGTCCTAATTCCATAGTAACATTTCTATGCACAGACCTCAGATCTAACAGATAAGTATTGCATTTTCAACTTCACTTTGTTCTTCTGACAGTTTGGAATATTACAGTTGCTGACAGTAACATATTAAAAGGCCTAAATTGGAAATAAATACTAATAAAAATGGGAAATAAGAACACTGGAAAGACTGCTTGTCTTAGGACAATCATATTAACTATTTGACCCTTTTCTTCTTTGCATCAGACACCTAGGAAGAATATAATGTCATAAAAAGCTTTTCACAGGGATAAACTTTATGATTGATCTTCTCTTTTGAGAGTAGCATGCTTGAATTAATGCACATGAATTAACTTACAATAATTTGTTGTCCGGAAGGCTGTGACTTTAACGTTTTACTGCTTTTAGTTATGTAGCCTGATGCATCAGACTTTTCATTCTACTAAGCTTGATGTGTGCTAGACATTTGCAATAGGTGTATGTTTTTAAAGTATTGTAGAAGAGGAGACAAAACAACATCGTTTATTTCTCATGACTTGTTTCAGGTAGGAATCAGCTTGAATCTCAATTTTCCCTCTTTTTAGAACAAACTGTTTAGTTTCACTTAACTTTTAGATGCTTCAATAGTATTAGTAAGAGAATATTTAAAACTAAGTAAGGCATATTTTAGCTGAGCTCACTATAAAGAACAAAATATAATCCATAAAGATAGCAATTCATGGCTGTATTGTTCCAATACTACATTTCTATAATTGCATTACCTTTAACAGTACTACACCAGCTTGTAACTAAATAGCACATTGGTGGCTAAATCCTGGAACAGATGAGCTTGTCACAAGCCAGTTCCCCAGCTGCTGTGTGCCAGCATGGCTCTGGTGAAACCAATGCAATTACATTAACATCAGAAAACGATCTGTTCCACTGGTTCATATATTCTGGTGTACTTGCATCCATATATATATATATAACTGTATTAACACAGCACACATCATGAATGGCATTAAAAGCACAGCCTGAGAATGAGTTGCAGGGACAGCTGGCCCAGTAGTACACCCTAACATTTCTAATGTCCCCTCCCCACTGAAAGGCTTTTAGAGCACCCTGTGACACAGCCACTCTCTTTTTTTCCTCTTTGCAGCTGAGTGTGTATCACTAAGGTCATACAGGCCTAACTGGTTAGTGCTTTACCCCTGCTATAACCATTATTACATTACAGGCCAAATGTACTGCACAGTGGTTGCAAAGCAATCCTGATTCAAAAGCAATTTATACTCAAATGCATGACATAATATACATTTAATCATACAGGAACTGGCCACTGCTTGATAGAAATCTTCCTGTCTCTTATAGCATCGACAGAGCAATGTTAATTTATGCCAGCTGCACATCTGGCCCAGCCTGTGTAAAGAAGCTGTTGAGGCAGAAATGTAATATTTAAACTAGCACAAACCTACAGAATTCTGCAATGAAATTAATTTGGGGTTAAGGGCTGGTTACTACTTTGATTATCTGCTGAAGAGGCTTATTTTTACAGCAACCAGAGAATTCAAAATAATTGGAATCAGTATTTTTGCTGCTACTGTAGCGTCAATTTCATGACACTTACCCTGAATGTAATTAAATACCTTCAATTTTGGCTGTTGCCGGGAAGTGTGCTGGAACGGAGAGGGACCACTGAGTTTCTGCAGTCCTTGTCTGACCTGAGACATGGCAATGCAAGGAGGCACTGGGGAGAGGACATGCTGTGAAGTCCTTCAGAGAGCAGGAGAGCATAATGAGTGCTGTAGTGCATCTTCACACCCATAGTGCAGAACACTTACTGTATTCTCCTCACATTAGCTTCCTTGGACTAGTCTGACGTTTTTTTCAATGCCATGCCTGTTGGGTTATTGGAGCATTTAGATAACAGCTCTAAGCAGCATTACAGCTTTTGCTTTTCTCTATCATATTGCCTGAATGGCATTGTTTCAATACCCACTTTGACTGTGTTTTCTGAAAAAAAAATACATTGTGGGAGGATGGCATTGAGAAAAACAAAAAGCATTCATCATCAACAGGAAAGTGACATTTCCTTAGGTATTTCTTTATTAATCTATCCTAGTCTCTTTATGCACTGCGTTATTGCCAGCCCAATGGGGAACACTCATAGAATATATTTCCCAAGGCTTAGTAATCAGTAATCATGCACTTTAAGTGTGACTAGCAGAACAGTCCATATGCTATACAACAAACTGTTTATGCATTTTAAGAAACAACAAGCATCTGGAATTTTTATAGGGATGATGAAGTGAACCTTCACAATTACAAAAAGCTAGTTGTGATAGAAAAAGGCACTCAATGCCCTCATTTTATTAGGATGTATTATTGTCATGGAGTTTGATTGCTGGTTGTTGGGGTTTTTTTAAGAAAATATGATAAATGGTGTGAGGGCAATATAGACATCTGGAAATATTATTGACATATCCATGCTGTCCTTTTGGATGCTTTGAACAGTTCTTATTCTGTTGGGGCTATCTCTGGTTGTTTCTTTTTCTAAGGCTTCTGTATTGAAGACATACCCCTGACTTTTGTGGAATCATACCGAGATTCTTAAGACTATGGCAAGATTAAGAGTTGTGCCTGATCAGCTATCAAAGTCTCTTTTGAAATAAATCCACAATAGTTCACCATAATGCTAAAAGGTCTATAACCCCAACCTGATAATCCTCTAGCATAAATTATGGAACGATACAAAGATTTCTGGCATGCCAGGTACATCGAATACAGAAGAGCTACAAAAAATTATAAACCTGAATTGACCTTATAGACCATTTGGTTAATTTTTCATGGTATTTTCCTATGTTTTCATGTCTCATTATTCCACATAATTATGGCATTAAATCTGTGCCCGGGCCATAAGAGTGAGCATGAAATAATGAATGTAGATCTTGTCTTGAAATGCACCGTATTTAGTATGGTTTTCAATACCTTGTATTACTGAAAGTCACAAAATACCAATCAGTTACTATTAAGTTACATTCTGGTAGATTAGATACGCAAACTAGACACTCACTTCATACCCTTAACAGAGGGCTACAACCTTGACATTGCCAGACAAGTTAGTGTTTTCTGCATAATATTCTTCTTTTTAGTAGGTATTTCCAGCTAGACTGAAAGAGCTGTCATTGCTTTTTAGTGTAAATGTGCCTCATGTAAGATTTTTCTTATAAAAACAAGCCAGTTAGAGTGATCGTGCAATGGTGCATTATGCCTACTCCTACTAGCAAAGACCTTACACATAGATATTTGTTTTGGTGTAGTAAATTGCCAAAGAAGAAATGTGAAAGAAGAGAAAACCAGGGGAGAAAATAAAGAAGGAGTATGAATTTAGAACAACTGTGCATTAATTATAAAGAAGAGCTAAGTGAGTTTATTTCTGTCCCTTTGCTTGTAAGATTTTCCCAATAATAACATGGCATAAAGAGTAGTAAGACCCCCATGAATGATGCTGCAGACAATTCATGGAAAAGAGATCAGATCCTCTGAGTTTGGGAGGATATTTTGTGACTTTGTGCGTGTGTGGTGAATGCTTGTCATCCTATTTGTTTCACTATGACTTTCACATGTTCATGAAGCCTACTTGTATATAGCCAAAGTGAGCACTGATTTACTTTGGTACATCTCATAAGTTACAAATAATCATTATAAATTATATATACATTTAAAGAATTCAAAATCTATTGATGTTAAACCAATGAAAGATGTATAATCAAAAATAGCATCAATTATTTACATAACCTCTATGAAACCTCTAGAGAAACTTAGGCTTATATGGTAGTAATATTTAAAAAAGAAAACTGCCTCCTCTAAAACAACAAACAGTTGCTAGAGGTACTGAGAAAACTGTTCTCTGGTTATCTGAATGTAATCCAAGAAGCCGTACGGAACTTCAGAATTGAAGGCAGCAGACTTCAGATAGCAGATCTTGTGCATTAACTGCTTTATTTATTCACTTACTTGAAAGCACAGATTCTTTAGAGTAGACAATATTGTGTCCTGTTTTATTAAAATATTGCTTAAATCACAAGTGATTACTTTAAAGTAAAAATGTCACAAATATAAACCTGGCATAAGGACTAGGCAGCATTTTGCTATATATTCCACATTTAGATAGTAGCTATTCTCCAAACACAAAGTATGAAATTTCATGATTCTCAAACAAAAAGGCAAGTGATCTGTTTTTAATTTTAGGTTTTCTACATTTATATCTGGGAACTGTATACTTTCAGGAATTATGGGTTAAGTGGGAGGAGAAACAGAAGCAACTTGCTTTGTCAGTTTAAAATAGAATTCACTGCTTTCAGGAATAGTTTCTTTTCCACATACTGAGACTTCTCCAGGGGAAGAGCTCACTGGTACAGTGAGGACAAATGGAGCCAGATATCTTCCTATAGTGTGAAGTCTGAACAGTAATGCCTAGATAAAAAATCTTGTAATTTAATGCTTTGAGAGGACAAACATTTTGAAAGCATGTTCCAAAACACATCTGCAAAAATAGCCTGTCATTTTCTATTCTTCATAGCTTCTGTGAGTCTCAGGCATTATGCTTTATGGTTACTCAATTCTATGCAGAAACATTTACCTGCAGAAAGTATCAGAATTTATTTTGCAAAAGCATAAGCAAAAGCCAGTGTGGAAGTACACCTCCAGCATGGACCCACTAAAACATTGCACTGCTGAATTACACACTACTTTTTGCACGATCAGTACTGGTGTTTCTGTGGAAGTTCCAGCTGAAAGGAAAAGCTGTGAAAAAGCTCACCCATCAGTAATGGACATAGCAATAAGGTCACCATGTATGGAGGGATCAGTTGGCACTAAGCTTTCTGAACAGTAAGAAGCAGAATCAGCTTCTGTAAGAAATCAAAAAACACCTGAAGAAATATCAATTAGTAGATAGCAAAGCAGGTCCATCAGTGCCTTTAGGAGACCCATGTAGAAGAGCCTGCCATTGAGTTCTTAGTTGTGTAAGTTGCTATTTTTAATGGGGATGACAGATAAAATTTGGGTCATATCATACAAGTAGATTTCTATACACAAAAAGTATCTTCTGCAGTTCCTTTCCTTTTTTTTCCAGAAAGTTTTGAGCTATGCAAGATGGATGAATGAGGACATAGTCTTGTCTTTGGAGTTTACAGTGTCCAGATTAAGCTGGAGATATTTCCCAAAAGCATGTGTTTTGTATTTAAGAAAAGAAGTTCACTGTGGGGTGATAGAGATCAACATTTTTTTTCCTGGAAGAATCTTTGTTTAGTTTCCATTAAGTAATGAGCTGTTAAAGGATTTGCTGCTACAAGAATCTGAAAAAAAGACACCTTAAACATGCTAAAGCAAAGCATTGTCCTGTGGGACAATTCAATAGTACAAATTGGTGCCAGTAGGCATTCTTTCACTGAAATATCAACTAGAAATAGCTAAACACCAAAGATTTGTTCCAGAAACATTCTTGAGAAAATTGTTTTCCTGAAATACATAATCATGCTTATTTTTTTTACATTCCAGTGTTTTTACTGGTTTGGTAGCCTTGACAGGAGGCATGAATCACAAACTTACAAGCAGACACCATTCTGCATTCCTTTTGTGGAAAAGTCAGGCCCTAATGATTTTTGCAAGATAGACCAAGGGAATATGCAACATGAACTTTGCTTACTTGAGTTTCATTGACATAAAAATGAGAAAATAGGGTACTTCTACAGTTACTTAGATCTAGATGGACAATGAAGAACGAAAGTGGTGTCAAAACCATGCTCTTTATTCTTTAATTAGCTAGGTAGTAGTTTGTTTTATAAAACTTTAGTTTTAATGGAATACTCTGTGAAGTGTAACACTAGTAGACTAGTGAGAAGAACAGAAAGGAGAGGCCCTGGAGTCAGCCTAAGTTCATACTGAGGAATTGTCAGTCAACACACCACCCAGCCTTTTTCATTCAACCCATATGAAATTTTTCTGAGTGGTCAATATTCACAATTCAGTATCTGAGCTGTTTGCTCAACTCAGTTCCTTGACTGGACAGCCTTCCAGGCTAATTTTGTTTGAAACAAACTCTATCTCATCATTACATTAATCTCCATTTAAAGTCCAACATTCACTTTCTGCAAACATATTGTCACAACAAGCACATAAAAATGAGCGCAAGCATTTGCTGGAAAAAGGGTGAATATTTCCTTGTAATATTTTTGTTGCTTTGCTCCTATCATACAGTCTTCAGTACTGTAATACTAGCAGTAAAAAAGTAATAAACAATTGACCAACACATATCCATCTATTTAGAAACAGTTTCTTGGTGAAGATTTGAGACTAAGACTTTGCATATGTCCTCAGTTGTATAAGAGGATATATTTTTTCTCTAGCCACACAAGAAGATCTCATCTTTAGTTTCTACTTGTGAAAGTAAATTTGGCATGATATCAAGTAGACAAGTTCAGGATGTCTCTATAGGACAGAAACACATTACTTGTAAAAGGTCTACAAGCATTGTACAAAGTCTGGGGGACTCTCGCTTCTTGGCCATTCTAAGGGCTTGCCAACTTGTATGATTAAACCTGATACTCATATAGGAGACAACCTGGAGCTCAAATCTGTGTTTCTACTTTGAATCAGGGCAAGCAACTTAATCTTCCAGAGACAAAGTTTCAACATCTGTTAAAAAAGGCTTGAAAGTACTATTTTCCCCTAAAAGGAACATTATAAAGTGAACTGATTAAGGCTTATAAAGGGGTTTGGGTTTGAGGAAACTAAGCTCTGTGGAAATGTAGGGTGCTGTGATCCCTTTATAGCAGAATATTTGCATTTGGCAAGAAGTTGAAAACTTTGGCTTTTAGCCTGTGCCTTAGCATCTCTGAAGTGTCGTGTAGCCTTACCAACATTTTGTTCTCTATGTTCACATCTACTTACCACTTCCAGAGAACAGTTACTTTAATCATCCGAAAGTAGCAATTTCCTTCCCAGGCAAACTTGTTTTCCTTGTTATTTCAAAATAGCCTAAAAAGAGATTCCATAGGTCTTCCCTTGGATTTTTTATTTCAGCTAGACAATTCTCTACTCCCTCTGCTTAGGAAAAAAATGACTACAGTAATGGTTCTGCTTTCAAACTACAGAACGCTCTGAGTTTTACACTTCAGAGTTCAGGTACTGTTGTATAGAAAATACTAATGGTGACAGGAGTAGAAAGGAAACAGCCTTTCTGACTTGTAAACTCCTAGGATTTGTTTTCTGGAGTCAAAACATGGTAAGAATGTTCTAAATTAAGAATCAAAGCATTCCATATTTCTGAGTGCAAGTATAAATTAAAAGTAAGCATTTATAAAATACTTCAAGCCCTTGAACAACATCAGGACAACAGAGCCTATTCCACAATTGGTTTTGGACTGGTCCATTAACATTTTATATACAGTTGCGTATACAACTGATAAACATCCCTGCCTAACAGCACTTCTCTATTTTTAAAAACACTTTGCATATTAAAACAAAGATTTAAGTAACGTGGGGCAAATGTAAACACCAAATGCAAACATCTGTAGATTTTCAGAACTTTGAGATCTTAACAAAACTCCCATCCTGGATTCAAGCACTCTCACACTGATTTTGAGTTTACTGAATGGCTGGAGAATGAAGAGTGGATGAAATCCAGTCACCAAATGCTCCGAGTTTCTAAAACTTGAATACTTATCTGAATTTGAAATATGTCATGAGTATTTGGCACATATCCATTAAATTATGCAAAAATTTAAAATGTGCAGGCTTACAGTAAGTACATCAAGACCTTTCAGACAGAAAGAATATGTCTTGAAATTTTAATTTTGTATGTTGACAAAGAAACAAAGGAATACAAATATGTCATTTTAATGTGTGCTTTCAAAAGTTACTCTGTTAACTCCAGAGCCAAGCCAAATTTTTCAGATTTGTACTCTTGAGAAATAAAGCTCTTGAGTAGATATATAGCCTGTAATGATGCTACAGTTGCAGTGTTCAATTTTTTAAAAATCCTGAAAAATAAGTCAGAACATATTTGAATGCTTTGCAGAAGATTTTCTTTATCCTTGCAAAGAGGAAAGGAAAAGTATGAATCTTAAATATTTAGCATTCATTCTTGTTAGGTTTGTAACACTGTCTTATGTCCGTATCTCTCATTGTAAGACAGTTAGGAAAACCAGATCTCAAATGCGAGAGCAACGCTGAATAGTTGGGGTCCTTGTCAAAATGGAAGGACATATGAAATGTATTTTCTACTGGGGTCTGTGCTGGGTCCAGTGCTATTCAATATTTTCACTACCAACCCAAATGGCTGATCACAGAATGAGCTCGTTAGATTTAGAGGCAAATGAAGTCTCGTACATTGGAAGTACTTTGGAGGATAAGAATAGGATTCAATCCAGCTGTCATAAACTGGAGATATGAATGAAAAACTTCAGCTTTTTTTCACTTGGTACAAATGCAAGCACCACACTCAGGAATAATAACCTCACAGAGATAAAATGGGGAAGAGCTGAGGATTTCAGATAGAAAAGGGTATAGAAATTACAGCTGACCACAAACCGGATGTAAGTTGACGACATGCTGCTGCTACCGCAGAAATGTCATTCTGGAATGCAAATAGCAGGCAAGTTTGCAGAGTAACCTTTTTGCTCTACTCAGCACTGATAAGGCTTTAACTGGACTATTGTGCCTAGGTCAGGGACCACACGTCAAGAAATTTATGAACTGGTCAGAAGCAGTCCTAAAGATAGCAATAAAAATTATAAATCGTCTATAAAATATGAATGATAAAATATTGGAAACGTGGGATTTTTAGCCTAATAGACCAAGGGAAGGCTTGATAACAGTCTTTCAGACATGTAGAATGCTGCTTTATGTGTCTACAGAAGTAACGGCCAAAAATCAAGCAAGAGGATTCAGATTACATCTTCAGAAACATTTTATAATGAAAGGGCCTTGAACAGCAGAAGAGTTTGACTGAGATTTTGTGTATCCCTACCAAAGACTTCAAGGCAGGCTGACAAGCGCTTGCCATGAAGGACCCAAAGGTTGTTGCTTTTGCCTTGGATTAGGTGACTTCATGTTCCTTCTAGCCCTATGATCCTATAGTTTCTGTTTGCTCTTTATCTTGCTTAATTCAAAGCACTAAAGGTCATGACATTCACCACATTGCAAAATAAATTTTATTTCAATGAGCCCAGGTCATGTTTCTGCTTCTCTACCTTCTACTTTCACTTCCTACTAAAAGCAAAAGACAAGTTATTGTTCTCGTTCAACCCAGTTGTTTTACTGAAATGCAACAGTGACAATCTAGAAACTTAAAGGCTCAAGCCTCTGAGACGTGAACGTTGTGGTCCTTATTCAGGGAAACAATGAAGGGCAAGAAAAGTCAAACACATACTTGTGGTTTAAGGAATTGTGTCAGCTTGGCAGAAGGCAGTTTGTTCAGAAAGCTCATTATCTTGTAGTATTGAGCTTTCAATGTTGTTCAGAAGACTGAGCTGTATGTATTTCATTCAGGCAGATAGAAAACAGAAAATTAAATCTTGAACATGATCATAAATATCTCCAAAATATAATTTGTCATTTAATTTGTGACTTCAAACAATTGATACAGCTCAAACCGAAAGGACAGGAATGATGCAAGTGACCACAGGAATTAAGAAAGACATTTTCTTGTATTACCAACAATGGCATTAATACTTCTATGGAGATGACTAGAAAAGTTGGACTGTAGGGAAAAATGTACTTTTTCAAAACCAGCCCGAGAGTTATATCAAATTTCCATCCACAGCTTGTTTGGAGGTATTGTAGGGAGTAGCTGAAAGGCATAAATTGTAATTACAAGCCAAACCATGCCAAGCCAACACGGACATTGTTCACAAAGTTGTGCCAAATGACATCTGAAGTACACAATGTGGAAAGAGGGAGTGCCAACAACTGTAATTTGTGAAAAATTATCTCAGTATTTTGTTTCACATCAATATTAACATTGTTTTTAAAAAATGTCAGCCAGTTACATATGGGCTGGCTGCAGTCCAGGTGTGAACCAGTGATGAAGAGGGCCATTAATGAAAAATGCCAATCCCTGAGTTTCATGTCATTAATATTTATGACAGAGTGTGAAGAGTTATTTAAATGCCACTTTGTGTATTGGTTGAGGTGGAGGAAGAGAGGGATGGTAGGGGAGGAGAATTACAGTATTTATGCTGAAGTGTCAAGGTGACTTGACAGGGAACAAAGGCCCTTACAGACACAGTGTAGTAATAATTAGTCTAATGTTTGGATAGTTACACTTTATGCGACCTCTGATTTTAATGGCATAGAAATATAAAACTGACTATTCTGTCAAGCTGCCAAGTGGAATGCATTTGGATGGGTATTTGGAAACCAAATGTAATTTTTAACCATCATTATTATTTTGGGCAAATTGCCTAAAGTGGACTGAACCTAAAATATTTATTTCATGCTGGCCCGCTCCTCCTGAAATTACGTTGTAATTTCAGGCAGACAATATGTTTTGTTTAAGGTGATGCTGTAACTCCTACCAGTGCCTGCTGAAGTCACAAAGTAACCAGTTTCCTCCATTTGCAGATAGATAGTGAGTGTTGCCAGTGAGTGCTGCTCTAGACCCTTCCCACATCACCAGGCAGGCACATCCGGGACTTTCAGAAGCAATGGGGTTTTGTACGCTTACTAGATTTACTATTCAGGCTCCTCTGTAATAAAACTCTTCTCCGTAGTGTTAGTGTAATCTGTCCTGGAATGACAATGCTCTGCACTTTGTCACACGGCCGCAGTGAGTCACTTCCATACTTTTATACAATTCACATAAGATTTGCATGAACTATGTAGCCAGTCCTTGCTGGTTTTAATTGCAAATTGTCTCCTTCTCTTGTCATAAATAGTCTGGTTTGGGTCATAACTTAATTCCTACAAACCACTGTGGTTTTTTAACTTATTATGTCAAGAAATAAATGAAGTGCACTATACACATCATATTTTTCATGCAAGTGTCTGGCATGCATATTGCTTACACAGAAATACAGCATTGTTTAGAAAAGAGAAAAATTTAGAGGGAGTTGGTATATCTACTTCTGAAAAGCAGCAATACCTTGGAGATTTTTTTTTTTTTCAAACAATGGTCTTTCATAGGCTACAAAGAAAAATCTGCTTTTCAAAATGCAGAGAATGGTCAAGTGAAGTCAGATTTACAATTTTATAAGAAGGAATCCTCATATTTGTAGCAATAAAATAGAAAATTAAGTAATATTGGAATTAACCATTGAAAAAATGTTTTAGTATGTGCTAGGATAAACTTGGTAGTGTACTTTGTTACACAGGAAATGTATTAACTTTGAAGTCACTATCTCCTGTTTCTATTCAGAGAAGGTCAAAGCTGAGGTTCAGCAGGAAGGAATCTGGAAACTTTTAATGCAAGGATGAATGAAACCCTGGGCTGTATTTTCTTAAGTTATGTTAGAGTTGCTCTGTAACTATAACCATCCAGTGTATGCGGTGACATCCAGGAGTTAATGAGTGATTGTACTTTGGACTACACAACCAGCCCTGAAACTGCAGAGTACTCAGTCCTTGCTGGGGGCATTAGCAGGTGCAGAAGGCACCTCAGCATTGCGTTACATGTCATAGTTCTGTTGGCACTTCAGAGCAGAAACCTCCCTCTGGTCCCAGCGTCTGTATTATAACTGGGATGGGAGGAAACTCTACAGTAAGGAGCAGCAGTAGAGGTGTCAGTTCATGTGGCACAAGCCAGGCACTACAGGGAAAGAAACAGTGCCTGGAAAGGACTGGGTGGAAAGAGGTAACCAAGACACAGAGCATTTTGTGGCTCTAAAATGACATCTACTTATATGTGTTCTGAAGTCACTATATATGCCATCAAAATAGTCAGAAGCCAGTCGAGACATATTCCTGATTCTAGAAATCACTTTTTAACATACCTTATTTTCATTAATTAATAAAATTTTCAGTTGCATTATCCACTTTCCGAGTTTTCTTAGATGTCTCTGATACTCCTTACTGCTCTCTTTAGTCCTGACTAACCTAAATGTTACTTGAACTCAGCATATAATAATTTTGAGGGTTTGCTACAACTACTGTTTCATGCAATTTATCAAAAAGAAATTTAAGATTCACTTGCTCCTAGATTACCTTAAAAATATTTTATACACATTGGCCCAAACCAATATTTAGCTAATCAAATGGTCTTTCTTGCTAAGAAACACTAAGAACCGAATTGTTCCACGGGTCTAAAATGTGCCTTTGTGCTTTAATACAATACAAAAGAACAAGCACATCCAGAAGCATTCACTAAAACTCCTCCCTTTGGAGTGCCCAAGCCGGTTTAGAGAGATCAACACCCAGATTGCCAAACCCATCAAAACCCGTAAGTGTTGTCAAAAGAAGATGTAGATCTCCAGCATTCCTGAAAATAAGAAACCATTCACCTCAAACTGAGATCACAAAATCTGGGAACAGTAAATTTAACAGACTATTCTCACAATGTGATCCTGATTTTCAGTGCCTGTGTTTAATAAATGCAAGTCTCCAGAGCCCCACTTTGCACACACTATGTGCATTATGTATATTTATATGCAAACTCATTGTTTATATTTCCATTTTATAAAGGCATACGGTGGCTCTTTAAATCTGACATTGACTTTTTTACATTTGCCAGCCTCATCTCAGGGTCCAGATGAATACATTAAAAAATGCTGATTGCTATTTCAAAAGAACCTCATTTGAAGGAGGAAAAAAATCTCTGGTAATTCTAGCATGGCCATGTTCAAGAGGCACTCAGGATCCAGGCTGGCTAGAGGAGCCCGATCCTTTTATATTGTGGCAGTGTTAAGTTCAACAGGACGCTCTCCATCATCTGCAACCGTTCAGTTTTTACTGAGCATTTTCTGTTAAGCACTAAGATCATCTTATCTCCATTACCTCTGCGCAATGTATACATGTGTTTCAGCAAGGTTATCGTTTAGTGGGATTGCTACATTCATGTAATTGCATCAATCAAGTGACCATTTCAGACAGAGTTCCTTGGCATTTGAGGGGAAGGGCTTTGATTTCAGGCCTGAAGATGGTCACTGGAGAATGATCCTGAAGATGCTGAACACTAATTTCAATGGAACTGATGATCAGAACACCTCAAAAGCAAGTGTTTAGGCAAAGAGTTCATCTAATAAGCTCCCTGACTCCTAAGTGCTGTGCACCTCCTGGGAGGTACTGAGACCCTCCAGCTGCCCTGGGAGTTAATGGGAGCTGAGGATGCTCAGTATTTTGCACAACCCAGCTATAAATGCATTACACTTAACGGCGTAATCTCAAGGATAAGAGAACATCTGTCATCCAATAACAGCAAACACCATCTGGTTTTGTATCACTATATTCCGACTTACTTGAACAAATGAAGCTCAAGTGACAGTGGGCACTGCTTCAAAGAAAAAAAAAAAATTTATTTACACTTGTTACTTTGCCCTTTTGCACCTTTTGAACACTATAAAGAAAGGTTTTGCCTACAAATGCTTTCATAAGAATCATTTGCTCTTTGTGCCTTCTCTGCTATTGGCTCAGAATTAAATCATTTTTCTCTAACCAACTGGTGGAAGATATCCAGACCAGTTACGAAATAACTCACGTCCCATTACACCTAACCTTAGCCAGTAGCCTATTTCTTTTTTAAGATAATATCAGGAGTTTCTTCTTGATCTTTTCAGCTTCTGCCCTGAAGAAAAATGTCTGGTCCAGCCTTCTGCTTCTCTGTGCTGGTCCTAAAATAAAAGGAACTGCAAAAGCAGCACAGTTTCAGGCCAAAAATCTTTTCTGTAAGAATAAACTAGACCTCTGGAATTTCACCAAGAGAAATTTACAGTTGAGTTCGTTTGAATATTTTCTACTGTTCATAACCCATACTGACTTCTTATTAATATTTTTAATGCCTGGAGGAAAATTAAATTATACTTTACTGTGCTGTGGAGTCAATTTTGTAAATGTTCAAGTTATCTGACTAGATAATTATTCCTCTTCTGGATTTTGACTATGGCTGTTCCTTCTGTCACTTGATTAAACAGATAGCAGAGCATGTGCCCTTGTCTACAGTAGGAAATGGTTCTTTAGGAAGCTTTGGCAAATCCATCGTTTAACTCGGTAGTACAATGTACTCTAAAGGCAGTTAATCATAATAATTGATGCTACACTTTCCAAATTTAGACCTCAAGGAATTGCTGTGCTGAGCATCTCCAGAAAAGACTTGAAAATCAAACTTAGGGACTAGCAGTAGAAAAAGATGCTCAAGTAGGCTAAATGAAACAAATATAAACACAGCTCTGAGAACTGAGAGGAAATGAGTAGAGGATTAGAACAGCTTACATAAATCTAGAAAGGCAAAAATACGCTTATTTGGAATCCAGGAATTCAAAGTCAATTTGTATCTCGTGCTTTGTTGAACTTTTCAGTCAACATTTTACAATGTTTTCTATACAATTTGTACACTTTATTATTTATAGAAACAATCTCTCTGCTTCGTTAAATGTGCCCAGAGGCAAGTTCTGTAGGTAGTTTTTTGTACATATTTGACCAATTATATCTATGCACACACACTTTCAAAGAATAAAGCACTTGATCTGAATGCCAGCAAGCCCACGGTTGAAGTTACAGCTTTAAAATGAATAACATTTCTAATGTCCCCAAAGTCCTCATCCATAGAGGTGAATTCCACATTTGTATATTTGTCTATTCTCACCATAAAATTAAAAAGTGACCTCTCAAGGTACTATTATTTATTACATGTCTTACAATAGCACTTGAGAACCTGAATGACATGTTCCCACTGTACTTAAGCCTGTGCAGTACCTGTAACATGAGGCTATAATGCAGATGCAAATTGTTAGCTTCTAACAGAGCAGAGGCAGGAGAAGAAAGAAGCTCTCAGAGATTAAATGTTAGAAACCAGCTCTACTGACTTCCCATCCAGTGCATTACACAACAGAATGTGCCGATTTTGAAATTACCATGAAAACTGTAGCAGCCTTTGAAGAGAGGCTGATGTACTTGTGTGTCATTCTTTAAAACTCTAAGTCACTAAAAGAAAGCTTTGTATCTCCTTGCAAGTCAAAAATAAGAATTTGTGAAAATTCCCCATAAGCACATCTGGAATAGTCTCAAATATTTTGCTGCCATGAGAGCAAGCCTTCAAACACAGACACTGCAATGTTTTTTCTGGTTTTATCTGCCCTGCACGCTGTAGTACATAGAGCACAGCCATAATTGAGCTAGTTCTGACCACACTACCTCAGCTGCTGAGAACAGGGTCCTTATTAGTGCTGACATTAGTGCAAGCTTATTTATCTCACTCTCCCTCAGCTCTATTACTACCATGCTTCTCAGAATGCCTTCTCAGTGCTAAATTAAATTGTAAATTATATTGTAAATTAAACTGTTTGGGGGTTTTTTATTTATTTATTTTTCTGGCTATCTTTGGTTTCAGAGAAGCCTTACTTCTCAAACATGCTTTGGAAAAAAAAAAAAAAAGACATAGGGAGAAGCCACTTGTCTTCTTT
>JANHGN010010045.1:0-20941 GCA_024605025.1 Megaceryle maxima | reverse complement strand
TGTTATGGTAAAAGTTGTTTTTGTGTGGGAGGGGCCAGAAAAAAAGTGTGGGAGGAGGACGTTTTTTTTAAAAAAAAAAAAAAAAAAAAAAAAAGGCTTTCAATTTGGTTTTAGCCTTCCTGCCACCTTTCTACTTTCCCAGGGTGAATCCAGAGAGCATGAAAACTTGGGTTTGTCCTAAACTTTTCTATGGAATGATGAAACAAATATATTAAAAAAATGCCACTTCTTCTTGAGATTCAGCTTTGAAACAGGAGCTGGTGGTGCCATGGACGCCTGGGACAGTGCTTCACTCTGTCACTAGTAGCCCCAGTCCTATTTGAGTATTTCATGAATATCAAAAGTAAAGCTTTGTGGAGGTCTGCAACACTCTCAGGCAGTGAGTGGGATGTGCATCTCTCCTGCATGGGGGAGGTGGGAGTGGGGTCTGCCTGTGCAGCAGGAGATAGTTGAGCCACAACTCTGTGTAGCAGCACAGAAGCATCTGGGAAGTCCCCATGCTCGAGGCCCCGCTGCTTTCCTGCACGGAAGCAGCCGTTGGAAAGGCGGGAGTGTGGCTGCCAGAGGTCCCTGTTGCAGGCTGCCAGGAGCCCTCCTCACCCCGCAGCAGTGCCACTTCCATGCCAAGGCAGCACAGCCTTTGGGCACACTGCACTGCAGCTGGCCCCGGGCTGGACGTGCTGGTGATGGGGGACCCAGAGAGCCCCAGGACCCTGTCGCACACCCACAGCATCTGGGTGTCCCTGCTGCTGCAGCAGCCACTTCAGGGCTGTGTTTTGGTAGTGCTCCAGCTCCCCATGGTGGGGATGTTGCCATCCCTGTCCCCATCGTGGTCCCATTGAATGCTGCAAGGGGGAGATGGTGGCTGTGCTTCTGGGGCTTTGCTGTTTGCAGCCCTTTGTGCCTGTTTGTGAAGGGGAGGTTCTGCAATGGGGTCCCCTCCACTGTGAGCCCCGCATTGCAGAGTGGGGTGAATTCTCAGACTGGTGTGAATGACTCAGACTGAGAATGGGCTGGTGTGCACCTACCATCCTTGTGCTACAGGGATGAGATGAGTCCTTCTCACATCCCACTCTGGTCAAACTGATACTCAGTGAGGCCCTTCATCATACCCCTGACACCCTTCCTCTGTGCATCTCATGGCCATGAGTTTCCTGGGGACAAGAGTTCATCAGGTAGACTTTTCTATGGGCAGTGGGAACAGAACACAAAGGAACCATGAAAGGTGTGTAGGGACCTTTGGTGGTGATAAGGTTGTGGGGTGCTGCAGAACTGGCGCAGCCTGTTTGGGCAGTATTCCCTGGGGAGCTTTCACAGCCCTTAGGATATGGAGCTGCATGGCATCTGGGAAAGTGAACAGCTGAGATAAGGAGAAAGAAGCAGGTCTGGAGAAAGCAACTTTCCTCCTCAAACTGAGCTGGACTTAGGGTTTTCTTGGAGCAGGGCCAAATGCTGTCTGAGTAAGGAGGTTGTGTGGGTCCCACCACGTGTCCAGCTTTGGAACAGAAGAGCCTTTCCCATGACAAGCACAGTGTGTCTGTAGAGTTATGAGCACTGTGGGAAACCCTGGCCCTCAACACTCATGCAAAATGCAGAGGGGCTTTGGGGAAAGGGACTGGGGGATATCTCTGCTGGGCAGGAAAGAAAATATCCTAAAGGATTTCCTGCAGGCTTCCCAGCCTGGGTTTGTGGTTGACATGAGTGGCTGTTAGGGATGGGAGTACAACAGAAAAACAGACATCAGAAATGATGGGGACTTTTTTTCATGGCTTAAAAAAGACCCGCCACAGAAATGCTGCAGCAGGGATGCTGGTGAAACACTGCTCTGAACCAGTGCTGAAGGAAGAGTTTGTAAGAACACCTCACCTGCCTTCGATACTGGTGGAAATTTGACCCATGAGTCAGATCCTGGAAAACTGAGCAAGCACCTTCTTGCTGCAGCAACTCTTCCTCTTGACTCCTTGTGCCCTCAGGTGAAGTGTGGGTCCCAGCAGATGTGGGTCCTGGACAGAGTGTGGGTGCCTGCCTGGTAAGATGGGAGTCATGGTCAGTGTTGGTCTTCGACAAGGTGTGGAACCTGAGTGAGATGTGGGTCCTAAGAGAAGTGGGGGGTCACCTAAGGAGAGGTGAGGGTCTTGGGTAAGGTGGGAGTCCCAGCTCCATTGCTCCAGGAATCCCAAACCATGCTGTGCATGGACCGCCTGGGGGTTGGGGATGGACAGGGCAGGGGGTGGGGGACAGAAAAGCCCCACATTCCTTTTCCAGAGATCAGATCTCAGCTTCTAAAAGCAGCTTTTCTGGTGAGCACTGCAATTAACATCTATGGGGCAGGGCTCACGCAACCCAGAGAGTGTAGAGTGCCAGGGTTGCAGAAGACCCTGCGGGGTGCCGGGTGGGACTCCCCGAGTAGGACCCTCCCTGAGCTCCCAGCTCCTGGTGGGTGTCCCATCAGCAGCGGGGAGGGTCCCCACGGGGAAGGGGGGGGTGTCGCCCTTAAACACCTTCTCCTGGCAGCATTGGGGAGTTCTCTGCCTGCTGGTGCGGCTCGGAGGACGCAGGGGCAGGGCAAGAGTTAACCTACCTGCTCTGCCATCCCTTTTGACTCCACCTCGGAGAGCAAGGGGAGGGAAAAGGGAAAAAGTAGGGGGGAAAAAAAAAAAAAAAAAAGAGGAGGAGGAAGAGGGCAGAGAGAAGCGCCCGGACCGCGGGCAGCCCCGGCCAGCAGAGGAGCGGCCGCCCCGTCCCACTCCCAGCATGTTCCAGTGGTGAGTGACTGCCGGGAAGCGGGGAGCACGAGCCCCGCTCCTGCCCCGTCCGTGACTCGGTGTCCCCTGCTGCCCTCCGCTCCCACCGCCCGTCACTGCCGTCCCGGCGTTGCGCCGTGCCCAGAGTCTGGGGGCTGCAAGATCTCCTCCCCACCGGGTCCCTTCCGATGGGTCCCCCGGTCCCCTCCCCATCGGTCCCTTCCGAGAGGCTCCCCGGTCCCCTCTAGACCAGGTCTTTTCCGAGGAGTCCCCATGTTCCCTCCCCACCGAGTCCCTCCCGAGGGATACCCTTCGGGCGGCTGGCTGGGAAAGGGCAGCTCTGGTGGGGAGGGTGCGCATGGCGAAGGGACAAAGGACCGCGCCGTGTCCCCTGTCCGTCTGTCCCCATGCCAGGAGCGACGCTCCCCCTCGCTCCGGCTCTGCGGAGGGCTCCTGGGAGGTCCTCCCCTACCCACCCCCGGCCGGGGTACCCCGGGGAAGGCTTTCTGGGGTGTCCGCTCCCAGCGCAAACCTCGCCCCATCCCGGGGCACCGGAGCTCCGGCACGGCGGGAACCGGGACGGGGGCACCGGGCAGGGCCTGGCGGTCAGTCTCCTCCGTCTTTCCCCGGGAGACGGCTTTCCCAGTCCTTCCCCGCAAAGGTCTGGCTTGCGTGGTGGGGCCGGGGGGATGGGCTCCCTTCCCCAGGGCAGAGCCAGCCCGGGGGCAAATGCCCAGGGAGGGAGGGAGCATCCAGGCTTTCAGCTCTTGCCTCTTCCCCAGCCTTGTTTTTACCGCCGTCTATTTAAACCAGACGTCTTTTCGAAGAAGGAAACGTGTCCCCGGACACTCCGGGACTGGGGACAGCCTCCGCGAGATGGGGCCCCGCTTGGTGCTTGCACCCAGCCGGCGCAGGCTGCTTTTGGAGATAATTGGGTGCTTTCTGCCCAGCATCTGCTCTTAGCTAAGCTCCCCTCTCCCAAGACCCTGGCACCTTCAACAGAAACGGCTCTATACTGGAGGTGCCTCCGCCGGCTCAGTGACTGGGACTAATTGAGCGGACAGAAAAAGCCAAATAAATAGATATCTCTGGCCGATCAAAGAGGGTTTCATGCCGATCAAAAGTGGCTGTGTGCCCCTCCAGGGACCGGGGACGGAGAGTCCCAGTCTCTTGGGGCCTCGCCTGCCCTACAGCATCTCCACCTGAAAAGGAATCTGCCCACCCCTAATTTGGGGATTTATATTTAACCTCCCCGGCAGTGGCGTGGCCGTTTTACAGGGAGGCTTTTCAGCTTTTCCTGGTAGAGAAAAGGGAAGAGGAGGAGCGGGTCGAGACACTTTCAAAGCTCTCTCAATGACACCGACCCCGGCGGCTGGGGCAGCTGGTCGCGGTCGGCGCCGGTGGGAGCCCAGCCAGGAAGGCCGAGGGCTGCTGCCGGCCCCGGGCGCTGCAGCGCCGGGTGTCCCAGGCTTTTGGGGACGCTGCCGGGGATGGGATGGGGGTTGTGCTCCAGAGCAAGGCGCTGGTGCTCAGCAGGGTGATCTCTCTGCGATGGCAGCAAACCAAAAGTGCTGCCCTCACCTCCAGCAGAATCATGGTTCTTGGGGTCTCCGGAGCACGGGACCTGCTTTCTCCTCCCTAAATACTTTCCATCTGAGGAGATCACAAAGCAGCAAGATTCGAGATGAGAAAAGACTCACACATGATTGTTATGTTTTTGGCCCCCAAAATCCTTGGTTTGATGCGGAATTTGCCTGTGGTTGTGCTCAGGGTCCCCTCTGGTCACCATTGCTTTCCTGCCAGCGCAGGGACAGGACTTCTGAGGGGCAGAAGGCGGCTGTGGGTTTCCCGGCTCCTGCAGAACCCGACTGTGGAGCTCCCGCGGTTTGCAGAGTCAGATCTATAGGAAAAATCCCAAATAGGTTCTTGAAGCAAACCAAAAAGTGAACGTTGTACCAGTGAGAGCTGGAAGCGTTGTCTGCTGAAGGAAGGAGTATGTTGTGGTGCTGTTGTGCAGTACCTCACTGATATCCCCAGATGTACACAGGCCACCCAACCCTTCACCTCTTACTAACAGACAGAGCTGTCCCCTCGACCCCAGGGTGGTGTCTTCTGCCGAGAATGAAATGAAAAAGCAGTGCCCCAAGGAGGGGAACAGCGGTGAGCGACTCCATGTGGATCCTGTCTATGATGTGCAGAGTCTACGGTGGGACCCACCCATGCCCCATGCCAACGATATCAGTAATTCCCTGACCATGGTTTCTGGGGAACTTCTGGCCATACTTCAGGCCGGGTATTTTATCATGTGTTGTCCTTGGAGTGGTAGGGAGTGCAAGGGTGGGATGGAAGCAAGGCTGGGGTGTCAGGGTGGGATTGGTGCAATTTGACTTACTATGCAGGGATGATTTGGGTTATTTCTGCCGCAGTGCCAGCTACTGGTAAGAGGTTTTAAACTGCCCAAGGGTTAAAGTTGTATCAGACCAAAGGGGTTTTAAGAACAACCTCAGAGCTCTTTGGCCAGGGCTGGAGAGGGTTAAGGGAATGGTGAGATCTAATCAGAACTGCTCCCTCATCAGTCTCAGATGAGTGGCCACACATAAAACCAGACAGGGGATATCTGTCCATTTGCCTGTAATTACTTATTTCCACACTGGCTCTCACAGTCCACGTTGGCGATCACAGTTCTCCCACGTAAATGCAGGGCTGAAAAGTTCTTTGTGCTTGAGGGCGAAGCTAGGGACAGGAGCTCCCAAAAGCTTCTGGTTGCCCTGGTTCCTATTTTGGGCTCCTGCTTTTCAGTGTGGCCTGAGTCCCCAAAAACAACTCTGTCCCCTGCCCTGGGGAGCCCGAGGGGCATCAGGGTGTTCCACCAAGCAGGTGCAGCCTGTGTCCCAAAACCCTGGTGGTGGTGATCACAGTCCAGCCAGGAGAATTTAAAATTTTCAAGGCCTTTTTTTGGGATTTTTTTTTTTTTTTTTTTTTTGGCTCTTTGCAAATTACTTGGGTTAAACGTTTCAGATTTCTTTCTGACTCTTATGGGGAGTGGGAGTCTGAGGGCTGTCCCTGACAGGTGGCACTTGGGCTCTTGTCACCAAGAGGATGGCACAGGGGAACTGTGTCACTTGTGCCACAGCTATCTCCTTTGTCTCCCCAGCTGAGGTCTCTTTCACCTGACATCAGGGAAAGAAAGGGGCTTTGGGGGCCACCAAGCACTTTGTGTGTCCCCTCTGCATGGGAGCAGCTGGAGATTGGGCTGCCCTTGGGAAGCTGTTGGGACCTCAATGGGCATGTGGAGCCCATCTGCTGCCCCATGCCCAGTACTCATTTGCACGGGGAGATGGCCCAAGGCAGCTGGAGCAAGCAGGACTGTGACCAGAGGAAATTGGAGCAGATGTGCCATCTGTGAAGAGGAGTTATGTTGACATTATGTTGACATTATGTTGTCCCAGGTACTCAGGGACAACATAATGCAGATGGGCAAAGCAGGGAATTCCTCTTCTCCACAGCAGCAGGGTGAAAAACCACCTTTTTCTGTGTGGACAAGCAGGTGGTGGTGGTGGTGGGGTATAGGGTGCTTCAGTCATCTCTGGGTGCAGCCTTCCCCCTGTCCCTAGAACCAGAGAAAGGTCCATCTCAAGCCCTCAGCAAGCTCCAGGGTGTGTCCCATGAGCCAGTGGCTTCCCCAGGTGACGGGTCGGCAGCAGGGGTGAGCAGTAGGATGGCCCCACAAAGGGGCTGGGTTTGATCTACCACCACCAGTCCCTCTAGTCCCTCAGACACCCTGCACATGCCAATATCTGGTTTGCTGCAGACTAGGAAAAATCTGCTACCAGACCTGAGAATTGAAGTGCAAATCCCCAGTGGTGCATCCTCCATCATTACCACCACACAGTGAAGCAGCTGGTGCCAAGAACTGGCCAAAACACCAGAAATGCAGCTTCCCAAGGTGGATGCAGACTTAGGAACATTTTTTCCCCACTGAAACTTAGTTTGTCTCAAATGGTAATTTTTCTGTCCTCATCTGCTGTTTTGAAATGAAACCACGCTGCCTGTTCTGTGTCAGCCCCTGTGGTCTTCCCAGCTCTGTTTTCTCAGGGTTGTGTACCTGGTGATGCCAGCCTGGGGCCGTGGGCAATACTACAGTGTTTTGGAGCCAATGCTTCCGTGGAAAAGACAATTCCCTTCTGCTCTCTGAAACTGCAATTTTCAGGTGGCTGGGTTGGCCCAGGGTTCCCCTTGGGCTTTTCCTCCAAAACAGCTGCTCTGCTGAAGCTGTCATACTGACTTCATATTGACTTCTCTCTCCCTCTCTCTCCGCGTTTTCTTCTTTACTGTGAACCCTTCCCATCCCCTTGTGCAGATATGGGGTTACCAGGTGACACTGCATCCACCTCCCATGTGCCTTGTGCCTGTCCCTGTGGGTAAGTGTGGCCCCAGAGACACTCCATAAGCAAGATGAAGGTGTGAAAAGCATGCGTGGAGGTGTCCTGTAGCTCTTCCCCCAAGACTGCTGCCTGTCATAAGGTGATGGGACATGAATTATGAGCATCCTATGACCTCTCCAGGAGGTGCTTTTGCAGGCAAGCCTCTCACCACCTGCAGTTTCCTCTCCTTAACCCCCTCTGTCTCATCCCTTCAGGAAGAAGACCGTCTACAAAACAGTTTGCCTCTCCTTCTTGCTGGTGATCACAGTGACAGTGCTGCAACGGGGAATGGCCCCCAGCCAGTTCATGCAGGGCCAGCAGCAGAAAGAGCTGCCCCCTCTGGATCCCTTGAAAACACAGAAGAGAGACAATGCCTTCTCCATCACCAACACTTTCTGGAAGAGCAAGAAGGAGAAAGCTCCTGTGAAGGAGGAGGAGAGCGTGACAACAAAGCAAGTGAAATCCTGGGATGTTACCACTACCAACTGCTCGGCCAACCAGAACTTCAGCAAGATGGACTGGTTCAAAGGGTTGGAGCCCAACTTCCAGCAGTTCCTGCTCTATCGTCACTGCCGCTACTTCCCCATGTTGATCAACCACCCTGAGAAATGCAGTGGGGATGTCTACCTGCTCATCGTAGTCAAGTCTATCATCACACAGCATGACCGCCGTGAGGCCATCCGGAGGACCTGGGGCCAGGAGAAGGAGGTGGAGGGTAAGAGGATCAGGACACTGTTCTTGCTAGGCACTGCCTCCAAGGAGGAGGAGAGAGCTAACTACCAGAAACTTCTGGATTATGAGAACCGCATCTACGGGGACATCTTGCAGTGGGATTTCCTGGACAGCTTCTTCAACCTAACCCTCAAAGAGGTCCATTTCCTGAAGTGGCTGAACATCTACTGCGACAGTGTCCGCTTCATCTTCAAAGGTGACGATGATGTCTTTGTGAGTCCCAGCAATATTCTGGAGTTCCTGGAGGACAAGAAGGAGGGAGAGGACCTCTTTGTGGGGGATGTCCTCTACAAGGCCAAGCCAATCCGGAAGAAGGAGAACAAGTACTACATTCCCAGTGCCCTCTACAACAAAAACAACTACCCACCCTATGCAGGGGGTGGGGGCTTCATCATGGATGGATCCCTGGCCAAGAAGCTGCACAAGACCTCGGAGGCACTGGAGCTATACCCCATTGATGATGTCTTTCTAGGTATGTGCCTGGAGGTCCTTAAAGTATCACCTGTTGGTCACGAGGGCTTCAAAACTTTTGGCATAGTGAAGAACAAGAACAGCAAGATGAACAAAGAGCCATGTTTTTTCCGGAGTATGTTGGTGGTTCATAAACTGCTGCCTCCAGACTTGCTCCAAATGTGGGACTTAGTCCATAGTAACTTGACATGCTCAAGAAAACTCAACGTCCTTTAGCTCAGGCTCTCTGGAGAGCTGGGACTGGAGGGGCTGGGACAACCGATCCCTGCTCCAGGATGGGGTGAGCCTCTGCTGGTGGCACACAAGTCCTTCGGGGGCATCTCCCTCCAGGGTGAGGGGGGCAGAGACACTGCATTCGCGGGCAGGGTTTGGCATAGTGTTTGTTTCTGTACTGTAATGTGGTTCACTTATCTCCAGCTGGGTTGGGGGTTGCTGAAAAAGAATAGAGAAAAAGAAAAAAAAAAAAACCAAACCAACAAATCTAGCACACAATGGGGAGAGGGGAAGAGAGAGAAAAACTGAGAGTGGGCAAAGAGTTTGAGCTCTGCCCTTAGGTACCACCTCCACCAACTTGACCATGATGAATGGTGGGATGGGGGGAGGTAGGGAGGGATGTGGCACAGGCATTTTTTTGAGCTTTTCAGGGTCTGGCTATCCAGGGAAGCTGCTTCAAGGGATCTGAGTGGTTTACAAGAGTGTGAGGACTCCATGACTCAAAAGTCAAAGGGCTTTTATTATCTCAAATTTCTCCTCCATGCAAGGTTTCGGTGGCAGTGATCCTGTGCACATTGGGTTCACCCTCGCAGAGTCCTCTCTGTGTCCCCACTGCACAGCTGAGGAAAGGGGCTTTCTCCTGAGGCTGGACCTCACCAGCCCTGACCTCCCATTAGGGTTCCAGCCAGGCAGTCAGGGATTGGGGTCTTTGTCCCTGACAGAGGGTCCCAGACCATCCCAGGCTGTGCTTGGCTCCCCAGCCCCTCTGCCAGCCCCACTGTGTGTGCACTCCGAGGAATGCACCCGGCCAAAATTCCTTAGGGATTTGCTCCTCCTGACAGAAAAGGGAAGAGACAAGGGCAGGCTGCCCTTGCCCATGGCCAAGGAAGCAGCAGAGAAACTTGGTCACTCCCAGCAGGAGCAGCCCAGGGGCTTGTCACACCTGGGACCCCAGCTTGGTGCAGGCATCCCAGGTGCTTGTTGCCCTGGCGAGCTGCTTTGGTGGGGGACAATGACCCCCATACTGGGGCTGCTTTGGACTCAGCTGGTGAGGGGAGCCCTGAGACAGCTGCTGTGATGGAAGCCCACCCCAGCAGAGACACTCAGCCATGCAGTGGTGGTGGATGCTCTGCAGCCACCGACTGCAGGCATGAGCAGAGCCCCAGCCCCATGCAGAGCCCCGCGGGTGCACAGGCACCGTCGTGCCAGCTGCCAGGCAGGGGCTCTGTGTGCAGCTGTCCCTGTGCGCATGGCTTGCACATCCCCCTGGCTCTGCGACAGGAGGACATGGCCACATCCATGGCTCTGACCACGCACAGTGAAACATGGGCACATGTGTGTACTCTTGCTCTCTCTCACTCTCCCCCTCTCTGGTGCCAGACATTGAAAGGAAAAAAATTTGACTACCTCAAAGGTCCCCCTGTGCAGTGCCTTTTTTTGTTGCCTTTTTTTTTTTTTTTTTTTTCTTCTTTCCTTTTCTTAATGTGTTTTGGAAAGGGGCCTGTTACATTTACTTCAAGTCTGTACGTTCCCCCAGGTTAGAAAACAAACAAAAAAATGGCATAAACCAGCCAAAAAAAAAGGCACCTTCATGCCAAGCCGCACCACTGCTCAGCAAACGTCCCTCATCTGCTCAGACAAGATGCAGATTTGAAAAGGAGGGAAGAGACAGAGCCCGTTGCTGCCCAGGGCTCACCCGTTGGTACCGGACTGGTGGCAATACTGTGAAATTTGAGTTAAAATGCACCCAGTGGCACCGTGTCCTTGAGACAGGTGCCAGCAGAGCCCCGAGTGGTTTTGGTGCCCACTGGGCTTAGGCAGCACACAACACTCCTTCACTTTCCTGTCCCCTCCCTCCTTCCAGTGGGAGCGAGTTCAGAAATACTTTCCAAATTGACACCTCCGTAATTTATGTCAGGTACAGTACATTAGGTATATTTATCCTATACGCAGGGACGGCTCTCGCTCTCCGTAGCAATATGTGTGGTGAGCCAGGGCTGCATGCAGAAATATCTCAGTGTTGCTCTTCACCTGGTGGGACCTGTACAGAGAAACCTTGTAGATTTGGTGAATATTCTAGATTCTAAATAAAGGTTAAAAGATGAAGGAGAAGAAAAAAAAAAATAACAACCCCAGCCCTCACCTCGTGTCATTGCTAGCAGGTTTCTGCTGGCCAGAACAGCCTGGCTGGTTGGGAATGAAACCTGGTAATTGGTTACGGTAGCAAAGCCACTGCTTGGAGTGGGCATTTGGGGGCTGTGGCTGCCCTGCTCTGGCTTGGCATGGCTTCCTGGTGGAGTCTGGCATGGTGTTTAACAAGGGTCAGCAGATATTTTCTCTTTTCCATGCACTCCTCCATCTGCATTTCAAACCCAACTAAATCTCAGGTTGTCCTGGTGCCCTGCAGCGAGGAGCTCCATACCTCATATTTGGAAACTCACCTGTCTTGTCAAACACCCTCTCCTCACACTGACAGAGATAAGACTGCTGTCCCTGCCACTCTCTCCATGGCAGGACCTTGTTCACTGTCTTTTTTTCCCCCAGCCAAAGTACCACCACAGGGTGACACATCCCCTGGCCATAGTGCAATGGGATACACATGCCATGAGTCAGCAGTGACCCCAGAGCAGGGCAAGATACAGCTGCAGGGACCAAATCATGTCAAGTTTGCACCTGGCTGGGGTGAAAAGGAAAGCAGTGAATGAACCCATGGGACTCATCTTTGTTGGGGCACTGTGGGATGGGGTTTCTGGGCTGACGCCAGGCTCAGCTGTGGAGAGGCCAGCTAGGAGACCAGGACATGCTGGACTTGAGAGGCTGGACCAACTGCCACCAGGGCCAGCTTCCCCATGGCAAGAAAAATTTCACAGGAGACAAAAGGCAAATGCTGAATGGATACAGTTTTGGACACTCCTGCCTTTTCCCTCTGCAATTGTGACTCAGAAGTCTTCCTCCACTGTGGTATTCCTCTGCAGTGTACCAGGGTGTGAGAAAATGCTCCAGCCTGGGACCCAAGGTCCTAGAGTGGAAGCAGTACCCATGTTCTGGTGTGAAAGTGGAACTGGGCCCTACAGGACCGGGCTGAGGTTGACTGCAGGACTGCTGAGTGACAGGGATAGGGGATGGGAAGGATCCTGCAGCCCCAAATCCTTTTGTTCAGCCTCCTTCACACATAAGCAGGGGAGGCCTGCCCTTTGCACATATTCATAGGAACATGGAAGGGGGGGGGTTGCAAAGGACCCCATCTGGTCCAACCACCCTGCAGGGAGCTGGGACAGCCGCAGCTACAGGAGGTGCTCAGAGCCTGGTCCAGCCTCACTTGGAATGTCTCCAGGAATAAGGCTTTGACCACCTCTCTGGGCATCCTGGGCCAGTGTTTCACCACCCTTATTGGAAAAAAAAAAAAAGTTGTTCCTTTTATCTAGTCGGAATCTCTCTCTTTCAGTTTAAAACCATCGCCCCTTGTCCTGTTGCAACAGCCCCGATAAGAAGACTGTCCCCATCTTTCCTGTGAGCCCCTGTTAAATACTGTAGGCCCCAATACGGTCTCCCTGGAGCCTGCTCTTTTCCAGGCTGCACAACGCCGACTGCCTGAGCCGGTCTGCGGAGCAGAGCGGTTCCGGCCCCCTCGCCATTGCTGAGGTCTCCGCTGGGCCTCCCCCACCTCCACCCCCCCGCGGCCCCGCCGAGCACGGGCCGGTGCTGCCCCCTGGCGGCTGCCACCGACACCGCCGCCCATTTGCCGCCGGGGCTCGGGCGGCAGCTCTAAAATGGCTGATGCCCGAACCGGGGAGAGGAGCTGGCCTTGCTCGAGGGGCTCCAGCAACACCTTCAGGACAACACCAACCGCTCGCCCTCCAGTTTCATATAAACCATTTTACCTGTAGAGAAACCTTTTCCTTCCCCTGGACGTCGGAAGGTACATGGAGAGCAGGCACAGCAGGGTCTGAGGGGCTGCAGGGCACTGCACGGGCATAAAAAAGCACTCCTGTTGCTGCAACATGAAAGGGGGGAGCTGGCTGCAGCCAAAGGCAGAGCTGAGGGTGAGGTCACTGCCCAGTAGCTGGGAACATGAAGCCCGGGTCAGGCGGACAAAGGACCTTCCAACAAGATGGGCAGATGATACTTGGAGGACAGGGGTGGCTTTAACAGCAACACCGCTCTCCAGCCAGTGCTGCCCAAAACTGTAGCTGCCCCTGTGCTGCAGTCACTCAAGAGCAGCAAGAAGCTGCAGTCACTCCACCAGCCAAGAAGCCATTAACTGCTGCCAAGGGAGGGCATGCTGCCCTCCTGCCCATGTTCCTGCCCATGCTGTCAGGGGCAATTACCCCTACCCCAAGCCTGAGAGAACAGTGGAAAGCAGGCATCTGGCCCCAAGCCCACCTTATGTTATATATGCTTCACACTTAAAGACAAGTCTAAGAGGAGACAATTTGGTATAAAGGACAAAGAGGCAAGGGATATGGGAGTATGAGGGAGCTGCAGGGCCTTGGTACAAGATCTGCTTTAGTGAGGAGGTTACCAAACCAGTAAATAAAAAAAAATAAAAAAAAAAAGCAAAGAGCAAGCATGCAACATTACACAGATGTATATATATATTTTTTTAAATTGAGGTTTTGGGCCATTGTAATCCTCTCCCCTATTCTTTCCTGCAAGCAGTCCCAGCACAGCACACACAGGGGGTGGGGAAGATTCAGAGGCTGGAGCAGAAGCAGGATCCCCTAGGGAGCCTGTAACAACCTTAACAGAAGGCTCACAGCCCTGCCTTCATGCAGCGTCACAGAAGTAACACGAACCAGTTTAGGTCCTTTAATCTGTCCAAGACAGGGTGCTGAAGCACAAATGATAAAACATTCTGCATTTTTACAGCAAAAATGCTACAGAAGTTTATAGGAAAAAAAAATATTTTTGTACATGGGTAAAACATTATAAATTCAAGACAACTCACAGACAAGGGGTAAATTCCCACATCTATCACTCATTTTTTTAAAAAAGTTCATCTGAACAGGCAAGCAGTCAAAGTGGCTTGCGCTCTCTTCCTTGAAATGAAAATTGTATCTTCCAAGTGGCTCCCAGTACTGCTTCGCATCTTGGAATGTCCTCCAAAGGCTCCGCCAAGATCCATGGAGAATAAAAACCCCCGGAGTCCTTTCAGATAGTCTCAGAGAGCAGAAGAAAGGAAAGGGGAAGTTTATTCAAACTTTATCTTCTTCCCTTGGGGCTTGTGATCTCCACCTCCTCCTCTGCCTCCTCGGAAGCCACCTCCTCTACCTATAAAGAAAATGATTACAAGAAGCAGAGTTACAGATAGCCCTGCACAAATACCACTGTCCCTCTAAACCCAGCCTGGAAGAGGGCAGAAAAATAAATTCACATCAAGCACCACAGGGTGGTACCACACCAAAATCCCAAGAATGGTTTCAAGTTAAATTTTGAGCATGCCCCCTTTACAACAGCAGCATTTGCCTTTTCTTACCTCCAAATCCTCTGCCACCACCTCTGCCACCAAATCCACCTCTTCCTCCTCGGCCTCCTCCTCTGCCGCCACGACCACCAAATCCACCACCACGCTGAAATTCACCCTTTGGCTTGGCAAAATCAAGGATCACTTTGTTTCCATCTATCTCTCCATCCTCCATGGCTTCTTTAGCTGCTTTGGCATCTTCTGCAGAGCTGAAGTCTACAAATCCAAACCTAGGAAAGCAGGTTAAGAGAAAGACAGTCAAACTCTTGTCACATGCTGCAGCACCACCTACAGGTACTCGATTGCAATCCCTCAGGAAACACACCCCTGCATTTCCCCAACCACACAGGGATCAGGACCCTTGTAGAACAGCAGTGGCTCATCACAATCGATGGAGCTCTCATTGTGAGTTTGCCAGGACTGAACAGTTAATATTCTTCTCGTGCGAATCCATCAGCTGCCACAGATCTGTTGGCAGGAAGGAGCTCATTGAGAAGTGAGCACATGCTGCCCTCCATGAACAGAGCCAGAGTGGAGCTGTAAAGCTCGTTCTCTGCTTCCATGCAGTTTACCAGCTTCAAAGAACCCACCCCACACCGCATACACCAGTTAAAGGGAGGCTTTTCCTAGCAACTGAACTAATTCCAGGTGATATTTAACATACCCTTTAGATGATCCAGTGTCTCTGTCTGTGACTATTCGAGCACTTATAGAGCCTTCAAATGATTCTCTTAGTGTCTCCTCTGTGGTGTCTTCAGAAAGGCCTCTGACGAACAATGTTTTGCTTTGCTCTACAGAAGAGAATACAGAGATCACTAAGCCTGATCAAGGCAACCATAATTTTTTTAATCATCATGTCCAGCTTGCACTACTGGCTCTTAGAACATCTCACAGAGCTAAGGGATTTGTTGTGAAGTAACAGCTCAGGCACTTAAAAGTCCTTGAAAACTTTTTCAAGACTGCAGTCTGAACCTGACAGCAAAGTATCTTCATCAGCTAACTTGGCACTGTCAAATAACTCTCTTTTCTATTTCCAGTGTTTTGGGGTTTAAAAAATTCTTTTAATAGATGCTTGCATCTTATCAGTAGGGATGCTAACTGGACAAGACTGCTGGATCAGCACTTGACTATCTAGAGGACTTAAGCAATAGTTTCATCAGCATTTCAGATAATCAATCATCATCTCCAGCACACTCGCTTATGATGCAAGTCTTTCACTCCACAGGCATGTTTTTATTGAGTTTTGTTTGGCTTTGTTATTTAGGGTGGTGGTTTTGGGTTTTTTTGGGTGGGTTTTTTTTGTGTTTTTTTGTTTGTTTGTTTTTTGGTGTGTGTGTGTGTTTTTGTTTGTTTGGTGGTTTTTTTTGTTGTTGTTGGTTGTGTTTTGGTTTTTTTATCAGCCCCAAGTTTGCCTGGATGGTAAACTGCTGCAAATATCCCAAGGTCAAATGATCAAACATGGAACACTTACGATTAAATCCTCCTCTTGCGTTCATGTTCCCTTTCTGCCATGCTGGTGAACTGAATTCCAGTCTGATTGCTCTGCCTTCAATCTCTGTGTTGTTACAGGAATTCAACGCCTCTTTGGCATCCTCCGTAGTGGGAAATTCTACAAACGCGTACCTATTTGCAGAGGAAGATCTCAGTCAGCCTGGGAGTACAAAGCATCCTCAGAGGCAAGTTGCTTGCAATGCCAACTCAGGAGCCAGGATAAAGGCACAACATACCCTTTGGGCCTGCCCTGGTTTGTCTGTGGCATCTTGATGGAAGAAGCTTTCTTGAACAGTTCTTGGAGAGTCTCTTCTGAAGCAGCGTACGAGAGGTTGTTGACAATTAGGGTCTTCGACTCCCTGTCACCGCCACCTCCTATGGAGAAAAGTCAGTGCTCTAAGTGGAGGTTTAGAGGAGGAGATCTCTCTTGCTCTAGTCACAAGACCTTCCCTAGGATGAGAATTGTTGCCTGTTACTCACTTCAAGGTGAGGCACGAGGCCAGGTGCAACACTATTTTGGTCAGCTAGACTAGTTGACCCCCTTGTCCAAAACATGCAGTAGGCACAAGAAAAGCTATAGGATGTAGAGCACGAGTCTGGCAAAAGGTCCCTTCTTGATACCTTACAGTTTTTCTGCACTGCTTCAAGTTGCTCTATTACTAGCAAACTCCTGAAACAGTGGAATTAAATCCCAAATGTCATTTGTGTGTATGTTATTGGTACTGGAAAAGTACCTTTCTGATGGTCTTGATGGCTCTTCTCGCCAGTGAAGTCAATGACCATGGCACGACCATCAATCTCTGAGCCCTGCTTCTCCTCCAGAGCTTTGTTTGCATCAGCTTCTGTTTTGAATTCAATATAGGCCATCCTACAGCGCACACACACACAAAAAAAGAACGTAAGCAAATGCCTCCTTCCAGGAACAACTAGGTTCATGAAAGGAAGACGTAAAAGAAAAATGCTTCAAAAATTAGCATTTTCAGTATACCTAGTGCAGTAGGTTCCTTATGGTAGTTAAATGCACACGAGCTTATCAAAATATGCCAGAGGTCTGAGGAAAAGCAAACATCCAGCACCCCTCTCAGCTACATACCCTTTGCTGTTCCCATCCTTGTTCATTACTATTCGGATTTCTAGTGCATTTTCAAACACCTCTCTCATCTCTTCCTCAGTTAAGCGGTAGGGCAGATTCTTCACAAACAGTGTTCTGGCATCTCTCTCTGCAAGGAGAGAACAGTTATTTTTACATTACCAGCTAAAAATGCCCTCATCTACAGTGCCAGTTCAGTGAGAATCGGTGAGTTGATCCAGCAGCTGAAGAACCCCAATAAGCATTCCAATTTTCAGAAGCTGAAAAAGCAACTATTGTGACAGTTAATTAGGTAGCCACCGTACCTCTCAAGAGCATCAAGTTCAGAAAACAGGTCCTAAAGCCTCAGAAAGAGGTATGTTTCCTCCTCAGGCCCCCCAATATGCACTATTTCTTGGGAACACGTTTCCAGATATTCCAGCCTGAACTTGCCTATCCGTAGCATTTGAGTAACTGTTTATGATACAGGGCCCAAACCAGACTCTGCCTTAAAAGAGCAGAATCGTGGCCACTACTAACACTGCACAGCTAACTCCAAGGCCTGATTATGACAACTTTTCTTTAATGTGAAAGGGTATTCAGAGTTACAGGACATACCTTTCTTATTTTCTTTCATTGTTTCCTTGCTCTTTGCTTTTTCCAGTTTGACTTCCAAACCCATTAACTTCTTTCCATTCAGCTGGAGAGCTTTATCCAGATCTTCTGCAGATGAGAAGTCTACATAGCCAAATCGCCTGAAAGAAGAGTAACCTTACTATTTAAGCTCATCTACCTCTAGTAGCACAGAACATGAACAGGAGCCCAGAACAAGAGAGGTCCTCAGTGGTCAAGCCAGACAGTTAATAAATGCAAACTGGCCCACAGAGACAAAACAACAGCAGAGACAGCTCTAGACCAAAGTAGTATTTCTCCCTTTAGGGAGATACTGTATGAAAAAGCTGCAAGCCAGGCAAGTATTATACCCTAATCAGTACTGTGCCTCTCCCAGCTTCCACACACTATAAAGCAACCATCCCAGCACCAGCAGACTTATGACTCTCCAAAGAAATTACTGCAAATTTAAAGAAATATGCAGGAAAATTCTACTGATAGAACTCACTTGGAAGCACCAATTCTGACATCTAAGACTTCAATATTCTTCTTCCCAAAGAATTCTCTGATGCCAGTCTTCAGTTCTTCATAATCCTTGGTGGAGACCAGATTTCCAACAAAGACAGAGAAAGCCGAAGTGGGGCCTTTAAATGAAAATATAATCAAGTTGTTGTTTCTTTTTAAGAACTGGAAGCCAGACTTCAGACAGCTTTCGCACATCAGTTTCTGCTCAAAAGTGACATCATAGATCAGTATTAAGTCCCTTATCATCATCATTTGTGCTGTAAAAAAAACCCCTAACATCCTCATCCTGTCCCTTTACAGTTATGTGCCACACCCATCAGTCCAGCAACAGTCCATCCCATAACTATCATTTGATGAGCACATGCCACCTACCATCTGTTTTCTTCTTCTTGGCCTCTGGTGCACTTTTACTGGCCATTTCTTTCTTCCTCTTTCCAGGTGCTTCCTTGACAGGTTCTATTATAAAAGAACAAACAACAACACTGAAAACAAAAGTACAAACCAGCTTTTCCTACACTGGATCAATACAGGGCCATTAATCTTTGCACCAGCCATACAGCTGACCGTGTCACTACAGCAACTGTTCCTCAGCCCAAGGGACTGTGATACAAAGGCAAATGTTTTACTCAGACACCTTTCCTGTTACTGGAGAGCTATGGTCTCAAAAAATATTTTGACTCACTTTCATCCTCACTTTCCTCCTCAGCATCCTCTTCATCTTCCTCCTCTTCATCCTCATCATCGTCCTCATCATCATCATCTTCATCTTCCTCATCTTCAGAGTCCACCTTAGCTTTCACTGGTGCAGCCTTTGCTGGAGTAGGTTTTTTCACTTGAACAGGGGTTGTGTCCATGGCTTCATCTTCAGATTCTGAAACAAGTTGAGCATAAGATCAAGACAAGTTCAAAATTAAGCCCCATTTGGAACTAATAAAACTTGTGAACTCAGTGTTTCTCATGCCTTAAGTTTGTACATACTCAGGAAAGCTGTTTAATGTATTTGTAGTGTTTATAAAGGCTGCTCCTCCTCTCAAGCTTTACTGCATTAAAAAGCAGTACCTGTTCCCCAGGAGGGAAAGTTTTATGAGCAACAGGGAAATAAACAGGCACTCAGCCACATCTGATAGGTGATAGCAGCCAGCCAAAATCAGCTGGGCACTAAATGGAGACAACACACACTCTGCCATCACTCCCACTAATCCATTCAGTTATGCCCACTCTGGCTCCCTTATACTTCAACATAGTCTAATAAATTATTTTCTAAAGTGTCACACCAAGTTTTCCTAAATCCCACATACCATCGTCATCATCCTCCTCATCGTCATCATCCTCATCCTCCTCTTCTTCAGATTCTTGCTTTGCCGGCACAACTGGAGGCTTTTTGGCTTGTACTGCTGCAGGCTTTTTGGCTGCGGGCTTCACAGGCATCGGTGGTTCCTCTTCCTCATCTGCACCAACAGCAGAGCATTAACCTACACCACTTGGCCTTCAAACTTCACTAGCAAGTACTTGGCTTCACAGGTTTTGACAAAGTTGGGGAAAGAACAATTGGAAGCTAGAAGATGCTTCACATGCTGCATGTAATGCAGCTGCAGCCCAAGTTCTCCTCCAAACTTCACCAATTCCCCACCTTTTAATCAATTAATCCCCCATTGCAAATATTAAATTATACTAAGCCTCTAATTCCTAAAGTCCTTGATCAAATTCAGTTGACTTGACAGTCAACTTATACAAGGACGAACAGATTTCAAAAATAACTTACCAGAATCTTCATCATCCTCCTCCTCCTCATCGTCATCATCATCATCTTCCTCCTCATCTTCATCTTCCTCCTCACTCTCTTCCTTCTTGGCATTCTTTCCATTTTTTGCTCCTTTAGTTAGGACAGCGGCCTTTTTAGGTGATGGAGCAACAGCCTTTTTAGCTGGAGTAGCCACAGCCTTCTTGGCAGGTGTAATTGCCTTTTTCACAGGGGTAGCTGCCTTCTTGGCTGGAGTAGCTGCCTTCTTGGCAGGGGTAGCTGCTGCTTTTTGCAGCTTCTTCTGAGGGATCATCTGAAATACATATTAGTGTAAGATTCTCATACTGACCCTTTGAACTATTACTCTCAGGTCAGAGGAATATATAGGAACTGCAGTCTACAGAATATCCTTCTGACAGACTTGGTTTCTGTGGAATGACCTTAACTGCCTATTATGTTGAATTAGTAAAGCTCAAAACTAGCTTTTCTGTATTTTTCAATGGACTACTTTTGGAACATGAAAGCATCCCCAAATTCCCCAGTCCTGAAGCAGTGACCTCCCCCGAAGCATTCAGCAGGTTGAACTTGTAGCCTTGCATACTATTTGTGTATGATAAATCAAATCATTTATTGGTAATGCTCTAGGAGAGCGATTAATTATCCACTTGCTCATGAGTACCATGATAGCTTTAAAGTGCCAGCAGCCTCTCCAAATCCTGGAAGCACAGGCTTAGCAGCTCCACTAGTTTTCCACACATTGCTTTTCCCTTAATTCTTTAGCCACAGAGAAACACCAACTGCTTATTCATGGTGATTCTCTGTCCCATGCTCTGTAACCTTCCCCCCTCACGACACTTTTGTAACATGTGTATTTTCGACTTCATTTCTAGACTGATCACCTCCTCTCCGCTGCTCTCGTCTAGCTCAGAGGACTCTTCTTCCTCGCTTTCCTCGACCTTTTTTGGGGGAGGCGCCATTTTTTTCTGCTTCATCTGATTCTTGGGAGTCTGAAAGACACATGGAACTGTTAGGCGGCGTTCACTTCTTCGCCGGGCAGCGACCAGCACACTCACGCCCCGAAGCGCTCCCGCCATCAGCGATGGCTCCCACCGGCGGACAATTGTGCCAACCACGTGGCCGCCCCGCTTGGCCCCGCGGCGCCCAACAGGCCGGCGCAGCCCTGCCGGGGCGGACGGGACACAACGGACATGGGGAGCCGGGGGTGCCGGGCCCGGTGGGGGTGTCGGGCCGGCCCCCGTTGCGGGCCAGGGGCTCCCCGCGCTCCCACGTGCTCGATCTCCCCGCCGCACCACGTGGCTCCGCGCCCGGCGTAGCCCCGCCCCTCCCCGGGCGGCGCGCGCTCGCACGAGGCGCGCGCCGAGGTAGCCCCAACCCCCCTCCCACTCATACACACCACAAACCCCCCTTTCCCCCCCCTCCACACCCCAGTCCCCC